>JBCFYV010000160.1:302232-365580 GCA_039000515.1 Timema cristinae | reverse complement strand
CAGGGAAACAGGACTGGCGCGGGTTTGGCGGGGTTTTGGGAAAAGGGATCCCCTCCCCGGGGCCGCGATGCCCGTCAAAGAAAATTTGCCCAGCCTTAACATCGAGTCGGGAGAATGGAGTTCGTCGAATACGCCGATCGCGGAATTTATCCAAGTTAGCATTTTTAAGAACCCTTTGGGGTAACCGTGCTATACTGGGAGGATCTTGGTTTTGGGAAAAGGGCAAATGGGAATGTGATCGCTGCCACATGGGTCCGAGTGAACCTCCCAAAGGAAGTAAAGCACAATCCCGGGGCTAAAATAGAGCTAGGTCGATGGCAAAGGACAAAAAACCATTAAAGGGGGAGAAGTGTGTCTGGGTCCCGGTGTTCATTAACACCGGGTTTTCCCCGGGAGACAAGAATACCCTCTACCTTTCCTCCCGGGGGTGTCTTAAAATTAACCCCCACACCAGGTTTATGCGCTTAAATCCCCCAAGATGTATAGGGGGGGGGAAGTTGTAAGAAGGGCCTCTAGAGTCCCTTGGGTACCGTGGGAGACAAAACCCGGGCACAAACTACATGTCTTACTCCCCCCTATTCAACGGCCCGGGCTGGATTCTCGTAAAACCGACAATGATCCCCGCCACATCAACAATACTAAACAAACATCGAACTCGTGTGGAAATGACAGTTAACGCGCCTAGGCTTTTGTGAACTGAAACATCTATCAAAAGCGCTCTTTTGCGCGAAAAACTGTTAAAAAAAAAAGGCTCTCGTCCCCCCGGCCCGAAGTGACTTCCCCCCCCCCCCTTGACTGTGTGTCCGTCCAACCAGCGCTATGCACACGCGTTTGGGGGCCAGTTTATAGATTTCTTGATGGGATTAAGGCCCGGGCTTTAATTTTAAAATTCTCTCCTTCCCTTGTTTCCTCCACTGAGTAAGATCAGATATAACTTATGTTTTGCAAAGGGAAGTCACTTTTTGGGTGCCTGATAACGTTGGGCTCACATGGGCGATATGTAGGGCCCAAAAGGACAAAATAGAACGTAAGTCTGCCTAGGATGACGGGAAATTAATCTTAGACCACGTTATTAAATATTCATTTTAGGGTTGTAATCTTGGTGCAGATATCCCCTTTTATTATAAAATTCGGGTTTTGGGTTGAATCTTGGTGCAATATGCCATTTTAAAATTATAATATTCAGGTTTAGGGTTGTAACTTGGTGCAGATTTGCCAAAAAAATTAAATTTTCGGGTTGGGGTTGTATCTTGGGCAGATATGCCAATTATAAATTCAGGTTGGGGTTGTAATGGGGGTCTGAAAAGCCAAATATGAAAAAACAGGTTAGGGTTGTAATGGTGGTGCTGATGTGCCAACTTTTTGTAATATTCAGGTTAGGGTTGTAATCTTGGTGAAAAGGGCCCCAGGGAAACTATTTGTTAGATGCCCTTATTAGTTTGATTGTTTATACGGAAAATACAGTTAGCGATCATCAGATAGCTTAATTCCCGGTTGTTGTAATTAAAAATCTTGCGGGATTTAGTAAAAAAAATTGGTTGGTATTTAAGGGTTTTCTCTCATACCAAAATTTAATGCTCCTTTTTTTTTGCTATCAGTCTATTTGGGCATTTTTGCATATTAGATTTTTTAAAACGGCAAGTGATAAATTTCAATTCTCTTTTTATCCCTTTTGTTTCCTTTTCATGTGGTTTAAGAGGTGGATAGATAAAATCTTCAAAAATAAAAACCCAAGGGAAATGTTAATGGTTTCGGGGGTTAGTGAGCTAACTGTTTTAAACTTGGTTTTGGAAAAATATCTAACATTGTAAACTTTTGCGATAGCTAGCGTGAGGTTAAATTTTCCTATTTTGACATTTTAATAATGTATAGACGGGGATGCTGGTCGTTTACTATTCCTCGTTTTTGCCTGGTCTTAGACATTTTTATGTTGTTGAATAGGAAATGATGAGTTCCCCCCTTTTTAAAAGAGTAAGTTTAAAAATTGGTTCCATGTTTAAAATTAAACCCCTTCAATAAATTAGCCGTTTTGGGAAGTTTGTTTTCCTGCAATTCGTTCTTTTTTAAAACATTAAATTTTTTTACTGAATATTTCCCATTTCATTGTTTAAAACTTCTCAGGTGAGACAGGGAATAATTGGGCTTTTAGCGAATATCCAAATAAAACCCCTTGTGGTTATTCTTCACATGTGTAACAATGCGAAAAAGGGGGGTTTCTGGTGCATAGTTTGGATTTTGATGGAAATGCTAACAGACTGTACCCCACACACCCGATACGCTTGATTTTGGGAAAAACTTCAACTGGGGGGAGGTAGATGCAACATACGGTTACCTCCAAAGGAAGGGAGACTCTGAAAAGCAATCCTTGGAGAAACAGAAAAAAATATTAATATTCTTTTGATATAAAGTGCCCTTTGTGCGAATAAAAGGGCCCCACCTCCGCTAGCCCTATCAAAGAGAGGCTTGTTGGGACGATACACATCGTACCCACGAAGCATCGGGTTGTCAGTTGGGGGAAGTGGGGCTCCTGCAAAACAAAATTTTTGGGTTGATGCAGGGAAGAAATTTTTTTGTTTAATTTCCTCTACACGAGCATAAAAACCCCCCACAATTCCATTGTAGTAGCGACATAAGTTATTAGTAAAAATTTAGTTATCCTCGCAATCCATGACACTACTCTTAAAATTAAAAATTGGTTGGGGCCCTTTTTTGGGTCCTCTTCCCTTCCCCAATCTCTCCTGGACCTCCCGTTCAGGAAAGCTTCGGTTTCTTTGGAGAGCTGGTATCGGACCCTTGCGCGAAGCTTTTTGGGCCTTCGCCCTTTTTTTTAAAAAATTTTTTCGACGGTCTCTCGTGGTCCTTCTTAAGGGGCACCAAGGGGGACTCGCCTTTACGGGTCCCCTTTTTTCACACTACCCCGGCCCCTGGGGGCGAGAGTGACAACTCAACGTGGCCGCTTCAATTTTTTCCCCGAGGGGGCTCGGGATTTCCCCCCGGGGGGTCGAGGTGTTCCCCGAGGGGATCTCCCGGGGGTAAAGGTGGTGGGGCAATTTGTGATAGTGTCCCACTTGTTTTAATTTTTGATAACCAAGTTGATGCTGGTTTTTTTTGTTGAGTCTCGAAAAAGGGTGGCACAGTCGTGTGGGGTTTTTTTGCAATATTAACGCGCAGGGATTAGGCAATTTATATTTTGGCTAACAATTTGGTGTGGGAAATTTTGAAATCCCGGAGTTGCATGCATATACTCTTTGCGTGGGGGGCTAAAGGGATTTCTTTTTTTTTGGGTTCTATGTTTTTTTTCTCTACTTTCCAATTAGACAGGACCGAGACCAGGTGAAGAGGACCCTTGTTAATGCAGTTTGGGAGACTGCATGGTTGTTCTTAGCCTTGTCCACAATCTGCACAGTTGGTTTACATGGCACGCAGCTTCGTATGCCCAAATTCCTGCACTGAAAACAGCCCCGAGGGTTGGGGAATCGGCCGGATTCTTAAGCAGGAAGCCAGTTTGACCCCCTTTGGAAGGAAGGATTGAAAATTTTTAGAATATAACTGTCAGTATTCTTCACTACATCGTTCCTTTTGAGGGGTGTCCTATATATTGGGTGCATTTTGGGGGGAAAGCTCCCACAGATGTCCTCAATGCGTCCAGTCGGGTCATAGCAGGTGACCACTCCCTTGCAAACATTGGGAACTTGGGTTTTTCCCCCTTAACCTTTAAAAAATTCGAGGGGCTCAAGGGAGGGGGGTTATTGCCTTTTTTTCCTGTCTGAATGTCATTTTCGATCGATCATTTTGTCCTCGCGCATTTTTTAATTGAAACCCCAGACTCGGGGCCCCACTTATCACCTTTCGGGACAAAAGGGCTGAAAGCCTGAGGTTTCATTTTTTATTGTTCGAGAAAAAATAGGAAGCGGGCGGGGCCTCACCACACCCGAGTTTTTCAATTAAAGGTCTGGAGGCTTACCGTTCCGCCTCTTATTATATTACGACCCTGCGAGGGGCCGGGGGAGTGAGTTGCCCGCAGGGTTTGGCGTATGGTGCCAGAGCGACTTGATTCGGCCATCCGTGATTGGGGGCAACCTCACAGTACTCGGCGTAGACCCCGGGGGATCCAAGTTGGTACTACCAAATATGGACCTGTTAACTGTCCCCGAGGAGGCTCTATAAAGACCTGAATGACAACCTTCGAAGAGCATCGCCGAGAGAGAGGTGTCCAGCAAGTGGGGGTGGAAAATCCAATTTTTGTCCCGGGCCCCCCCTGAACGCAACCCATCTTTTCCCAAAGTAGGGAAAACCGGTTATTGTCTCCCCAAGGCTTTCTACTAAGGGATTTCAACCGGCGCAAAACATTCAGGACTCAAAGCGTGGTATCCAATAATAAACAGAAAAGGGGGCCGGGTTAATAGCCAAGGGCGTCAACGGAAAGGGGCCCAAAAGGGCCCCCGTGCGGATGACCGGCAAGGGGAAGGGAAGAAAAAGGTAAGGGTAGATCGAAGGGGGAAAGTGAAATAAAAAGGGGGAAAGTGAAGGAAGAAGAAAATGTGAAAGTAGAGATTAGGTAGGTTTTTTCCCGCAGAGGTAGCCCCCCAAAAGCCTCCCCTTTTAGTCGCCCCTTTTCGACAAGCGGATTACTGCGGGACTATTCTAAACCCCGTCCCCAAAGGGATTGGAATTATAAAGCACGTTTGAATTCACTATGAAATTATATATCACACCATTTAAACTATTGAAAATTATTATTAACCCCCCTTTTTAATTGAAATAATTAATTTCTCATTAGCAAAAAATTTAACTGTCTTTTCTATAGATTACAACTTTTCGAAAAGTTGCCCATCTGCCCTTTGGCATTTAAAAAATAAAAATTAAAAATAAAATTTTTATATAGCCTAATTAGGTACAACACCCCAAATTAGCTCTAAAACCTTTTTTACATTAGCATTTTACATCACGTAACACAGAAAAACCTTTTAAACTTCTTCATAATCTCCCCCAAATTTTATTTTTTAATCCAAACAACCATTGGTAATTATCGACATTATTTATGGGAAAACTTAGGCCTCTGCCTCTTTTATAACTGATTTTTCTGCGTTTGCTAGCTTGTTTGTGAATACCCTACCTGAAATTTGGGGATCCTTTGGCTCACCATTATAAAAATGAAATTTTTCATCATGGCTTACTATATCTAAGTCCCTGGCTTAATAACCCCAAATCCTCACCAATTCTTCTTAACGCTGCTAGATGCCCTCGGCCATCCTTAAATCATAGACGATTGTTAAATTAAGATCCTAAAAAGTGTTCGGGGATGCAACGAATATTTCCCACTACCCCCCATCTACTACTCCACAACCAAACCCTTTCCTCTAGGACCTCTTCTAAGACCAAATCCCCTTCAATGCTACTTATGCCCTGCCCACATTTCCACCGAGAGTGCCCCGTACTCCCCCGCTAAAGAACCAGGGGCAGCCCACGCAACGCACCCCACAGCCAAGCAGGGAAAACGGAACCGGGGAATGAAAACGAGGCCAAACTCATCCCCGGCCCAACGGGCCATACTTAGCAGGGGGACCCCAGCAAACTTACCCCGAACCCCCGTTGCACCCCTCAAAAAAATTGACCGTTCTAGAGCCCGGACATCAAAGAATTTCATCAAGATCTCAGCCCTCGATCTCACACACGGGAACAAATGGTCGACGCACCCACCTCGGTGTCCTGGCCAAGGAAGAAAACAGAACTAAATATTTATAGACCCCCGGGCCAGCTCCCTATAGAGATAGGGCACAACAAAATGGCCATTACATGTCTAGTCGCAGATTATCTCGTGTAAGAAAACCTTCTGGATCAAAACGGGGGCTCACCGACCAAGAGGAAATTTAGTGGATTACCACGCGCATGCGTACTGTTGGGGAAGGAAAAAAAGAGAACAAAATATATTGGGTCGTGAAAGGACCAGAGAAGGTCAGCAACTTCAATCCTGAGGAAGTACAAAACAACTTCCCCCAGCACTACAGACCCACCTCTTCCAAGTCATCAAGCAGCATCAGAAGGCATTCCACATCTTCAACCCACAAAATAAAACCCAATTGCACCTAACATCAGATCCGCCTGAAAAATGACCAGCCATCAGAAGACCCCCCTACAGATACTCGCTTCAGAAGAAACAGATCATTAAAACCAGTTGAAGAAATGCTCAGAGACAATATCATAGATTCCAGCACGCCGCAGTACCAAGCACCTAGTCATCGTCGAGAGAAAAGAAAAAACTCCTAGGTTTCTGCATTGACTATCGGTTACTCAACAACGCCACAGAAGAAGAGAACTGCCCGCGAATTCAAATCCCTCAGTTACTCCAAGAGAGGTCCAGCCAAAATATTTAGTACCTTGGATCTCAAATCCGGGTATTGGCAGAATCCATTAGACCATACGTGCCGACACATCACTGAGTTCAGCACGCCCAAAAGGAGAAATTTATCAATTCAAGGTCATACCCTTCGTGTTAAAAGGGGCCCGGGTGCATTCCAAAATATAACGAGCCAGCAAGTCTTAGCAGGATACCAGGAAAAATTTTGTTTCGCCTATATGGACGATATTTTGATATTTTCAAACTCTTACAAGAGCATCTAGAACATCTAAAAAAGGTCTTGGGACGGCTGAAATATACCGAAACCCCCAGGCGCCCTGAAGAAGTGCGAGTTCGGGAAAATCACGATCAGTACTTGGGACATATCATACCTCAGAAAAAAAAAGCCTAAACCCCAAACAGCTCAAGGTGATCAAAGAATACCCACCCCCAAAACACGGCAGCAGCCAGCAATTTTCCCCGGGACGTGTAACTGGCTACGAGAGTTCATCCCAAACATGGCCCAGATAACCACCTACTTACGAGGAGCGACTCAAGAAATGAAAATGGGGCGTTCCAGAGCAAAAGGCCTTCAAACAAAAGAATAAAGCATTTAGACACATCCAGGCCCTGCACCGACCCAACCCAGAGATACACTTCTGTCTTTAAACAGACGCCGCGGAACAAGATTAGGGACGGTCTTGTACCAAGAAGTAGGAGGACACCGAAATATTTTTCCTATGGTAGCGCAAGCTGTCACCCACAGAACGCCGATACCAAAACGAGCAAGAATGCCCCGCAATAATATACAATCAAAAGACATCATATATACCTAGACAAACCGTTAACACTAAAGTACCTAGTACACCCTGTGCCTCCCCTGCTCTGATAGGCCGTTATTTTTAGCTCTCATTCTCGATAACTGTTATTTTTAACCTCGCTCTCTGATTGGCTGTTGGTTTTCCCCCTCCTCTCCTTCTGACTCCCTCCCTTCCCCTGACCCCCTTTCCAGTGTTGGTTCTTGTTCCAAACATATTGCTACTAGTATTTTCTTGTTTTATTTGTTTTTTTTAGGTATATTCATAGATTTTTATTTTGTTCTCAATGGTTATTTATGTCTGGATTGGATTGGGATGAGACGTTGGAGTTTTTTATTATTTATTGGCGTGTAGTTCACAGCGCCTGGCACTCCTCCTTCGGCATCGCTAGTGAACGCTGGGATCATCTTCTATGCTCGGCCGCTTAGCGAAGAGTGTGAGAGATGGTTCTCCCTGCCTTGAGACCTCTTTCAGTTCCCCTCAATACCCCACCATACATCGCCACGGCACAGAACGAGCTAAGTTACAGTGACTGCTCCTCGCTCTTGTTAAACTGCCTTTCACTTCACCCCACCCCTTTCTTTATGAGGTCAGTGGGGTCAGACCTATCATGGTGGAAATTTGATATCACAACAAACCTAGCTTGTTTTAAATGTTGAGTGTGCCACGACCCTTGCTGAACTGAAGACCCCAAGGCCACTCAGCACATCGGTTGCGGCCTTCTGAAGATCGCTGGTTCAGCTGCTTGTCGCTTCGGTCGTGGCCTTCTGAAGGCCAAAGGTTCAGATGTGCTTTCTAATGACAACTCTGGGACCAAGGATTCGATTTACTACTCTCCGGCCAAAATTAGATGAGCCTTACATTTAAACGGCGTAAAACACCGGATATGAACCTAGATATCTAAGCACGGTTAATGTCTTTAGAACGGCTGTACTTCCTGCACCCCCCGCCAGTCGACCAGGTAGAATGTGCACAACGCATTTGCTTCAAACTACAATCACCGGCCATAGTGACGCCTTAAACCATGCGACCATCGATGAAAGTATACAATGCATTGTGACGGTAGATTGCTACCAAACAACCGTTTTATTCCTCAAGATACTTATAACAACACCAAAAATAATTTAATGTTCGCAGCTATATTTTTATCAGAATAATATATAATTTTTTCAAATGAATAGGTAATATTAAATTGAGTAACTTGAATTTAATGTTCGCAAATATATTTTGACGAAATCATATATAACTGCATACATTCTTAAGTAATATCAGGGCTGAGGAAAATATAAAATGTACCCGCATTTGTGTGAAGGCAGAGCGACACGGTCGACCTGGATTCAATACCCCTTACCTCCCCCACTAATAGCCACGAAGTTAAGCTTATCGGTATTTACAACTGCGTCCTACTACCCATAAGGGGCACAAGACATGGACGATGAGAGAGGAAACCAGCCTCGGTACACACGCGCGACAGGGATTCGGACTAATCTCTTCGGAAAGCGTGAGATAAGAATTGATTTCGACCAGGTGAAATGTGTAACAGCATTTGCCAGGTTTGAAATGTGAAGTAATTAGCGTTTGTTGCCCTCTAAGGGACTTGAACCCTTACGTCACAGGGCGGATGTGTATCCACATTTGCGCGTCATTGACAACTGAACCCTCCAACACCATCTGGATATCTTTGCCCGAATGAGAGAGAGACAGAATAATAAAATTAGTGATGTAGCATCATTTGAGCTGGTTGAAATGTGAAAACGGCCAAAGCTATTATTTCGCTTACTACATCATTGACACCTGGATACGTGATTCGAACCCGGGACTTTTGGCGCAACAATATAAAAGTTTGTATTTATAAAAGTAATTACGTTTGTTGACCTTGCAGGGACTCAAACCCCCTACCCCCTCCTGTCACAGGGCGAGATGTATACCCGCATTTGCACTGTTGGATACCTCTAATTGGAGCACCGGAGAAAAAAAGTCCATCCTCGGTGAGAGAGTTAGCGCGAATGAGAGATAACTGTAAATAGATGCCTATTTGCGTGGATCGGGCAAGCACCTAAGTGGAAAAAAATAGTATCGACCAATAAGAAGCTGCCACCTTTACATGCGGTACGCCTCATTGAAGCGACTATAAATAGAGCTTGAAATCATTACATTCGGTCATTTTAATTAATAATTGCGAGCGATAAACATCATAATGAGTTTCGGCGCGCTGGAAAATTGGCTAAATTCAGGTTTTTGATGTGGGGGATCCAAGATAGTTTAAAATAAATAAAAGCCCCAGAACCTTACGGTCTCTAAGACAGGTAAAACGACGTAGTTCTAAAATACTAGGGGCTGGCTGTATTCTGTGTAATCTATGGAAGTGGATAACCCTCGTCTTGGCTGCAGAGAAGCGAAAGCCACTACGCGATGCCCACAGCCATAGATTGTTTACAGCGTGTTGTATCTGCCGTTCATCCTGTGGAGTTTCGAATTGTAATAAATTGCGTAATCATCCACGAAAAGGCATGAACGGAAAGGTAAGCGCACGTTGTCCACAATGCCGTTTATTGCGATAGCGAACAACGTACAGCTTAAAATAATGCCTTTAGGCACCACATTTTCTTAAATAAAATCATAGGATAAGGTATTATTTAACCTTACCCCGAAGTGTCTATCTGGCATTAAATTAGATATACAAACCGGGAGTTTACTTCAGAACCCCCAATTAAAAAGGGTCTTTAAAATGCCGTACCTCCAGGTGGTGTCGTACACCTTCCACAAATCAAAGAAGACAGCTAAGAGGTGTTGTTTATGGAGGAAGGCGTCATGAACTACTGTCTCAAAGGTGAACAAGGTGATCCACCGTGGACCAGTTACGGCGAAAACTCATATTTAACCCTAAAATACGAGTAGTTTAATAAAGGACGAAAAGAGAAAAATTCGATTTTCTCAAAGTCGGCTCCAACGATTTTGATTAAAATTCGTATCTAGGCGTTAGTTTTAATATTATAAACAAAATGGTTATTTTCATTCTCCAATGAATGCGACTTTTCTCCAATGAATCTAACTTTTAGAGTACTTTACTGAAGCGGAACTTTCCATATCTCCGCAACTATTTGAGATATTAAATAACCTATCGTTGCAAATTGCAGTACTATTAAAAATAAAAAAACTTTTATTTGAAATATATCTTTATAAAACCAATAGTTTCTGAGATATTGCTAATATGTATTGATACAATTTTATGAGATTTAGTTGTACAGAGATACTACTTAAGTAAGTAAGTCTCTCAAAAAGTTTGTTATTTTTCCCTTTTACCTCGTAGGGGAAATGTTTGTAAGGGTCAGTTGATGTATGAACGATACTAGTAATAACATTCAATATACAGCCAGTCCTTATGATGGAAGTGTCACTTGTAGGGTCAGTTCACAGTTGTTGTCTCTATCATTTTAGACTCAAAAGTCAATATATATACCTTTATTAATGGTCTAAATTTATAAAAGAGTATTTTATTACCAATTCGATAACCAGAAATGTGCAACCCCTAATAAAATGTCGAAAGTTTTAACAGGAAGTTGAAGTTTTAATATAAAGTGTCGACACTTTTCGACCCAATATCGATCTATTTTTTTGGCCCAAAATACTAATGAGGACTTTTATTCTTTAAAAAAAAATTATGAAATTTAAAACCAGGAGTCAAAAAAATGTTTTACTTGAGTACAGCGTAATGTATGCTCGGGTTTGCTGATGTATAATATTTCGTTTCACACATATTGCGAGTTTTAGTAAATATTTTCAATTTTAAACAATGGAGCGAGAAAGTCAGTGCAGAGTTCAGTACCATTTATTTTATTGGTCTAAATTTATAAATGAGGAATATAATAGAAAGGGGATAACCATAAGATGTGCAGCCGCTAATAAAATGTCGAAAATGTTAACCGGAAGTCGAAAATTTATTACGTTGATCATTGTGGACCCAATGGCGACTTTTTTTTATTGGTCCAAATATACAAATGAGGACGTTAATCCTTTAAAGATAAAATGATAACATTTAAAACCGGGAGTAAAAAAGTTTTACGTAAGTACACACACACCACACACACACACACACATATATATATATATATATATATATATATATAAATTGAACAATATAAATAATATATATATATATTGAACAATATAAATAAAATGAATAGCTGAAGGAATTGTACTAGTAAAAATAAACACAATGATCGCTACATTATGTGGGTTTTTAATATGATGTCATGTGGGGAATGCCAGGCCTCCACCGTGGTTCGGATTCCACGCTAAACTGTAGGTGCTCCATTTCATCTCACAATCACACTACCATTACACATTAGCGTAAGTGTGTATAACCCGAATGGGTAGTAAGACGTGGTGCTAATAATAATATGATGTCAATGTTTCGAGATCCCGACCTACCTGTGGACGTCCACGTAAATATATTACTGAGATTACAGCTCATAAAATAATAATAAAAATATCACATATATATCTATATCATATATACAAGTGAATTCAATTTTAAAGTTACAAATTCTAATATTTTATGCCATACGGGTCAAGAGATAAGTATTGTTTCAACAGTACATAATAATAACTATACAATGTCTATTAGGTTAATAAAGCTGTTTAAGTCAAATATGAATTGTCTGGGGGGTATTAAAATATATAATCAATTTAGAAGATGCTCCTTCTAAAAGTTTATAATATTTATTTATGTTGAATTGTGGGGATGAATTTATATATACATTAGTTATATCTCTCTATGAAAAAGAATAATGTCCATTATGATTCCTTTTAAAAATAATAGTATAGTAAGTTTTCTATTTTACCGTTGAAATATTAAATTTCACTAAGTAATAAAAACACAGGTTGAGTATTAGGATTTTAGTTCACTTAGGATTTATTTAATTTACTCTTTCATAAAATTACATACTTCTAATTTTTGTTGATGACAGAAGATTCCGATTTTTGATTTATTTGTAACTATTACAGAACAATTATTCAAAACTAAGTAACACTAACCTAGTCCATAGAGAACTATACTGTCTGGTAACAATAAATGTGTGCCGTTTTTTAATTAGGAAAATCTGGAAACCCTACGCCTGACCTATGTCCCATTTTATTTTTATTTCTCTCCCGCGTTATTATGCAGCCGGGAATATGTTCGTACGACCCAGTTTTCACCCTTTGTACTCGAATCTCTGAATATAATTGCCATGTAAAGATATTACATTAATTGTTGTTACATTTTCGTGTGGTGTAATGGTGTACTTCTATGATGTAGGAATATGTAGATATCTGTATAAGTAGATATTAAATTATTATTATTATTATTATTATTAGCACCGCGTCTTACTACCCATTCGGGTTATACGCACTTACGCTAATGTGTAGTGGTAGGGTGATTGTGAGATGAAATGGAGGACCTACAGTTTAACGTGGAATCCGAACCACGGTGGAGGCCTGGCATTCCCACATTCACAAGTTGTGATTAATAACACGTCTTGTCAGAGGTGAAGGAAGGGTTTGGTAATCAGATAAATCTGTGCCGGGACGAGGATTGAACCCCGGCGCCAGTATAGAAGTCTGACACCTTACCCCTAGACCACCAGGTCACCGACTAGATATTAAAAAAAGGATATAGTTAGAAAATAAATAAAAAATAGAAATTAAAAAGGAGTGTGTATGTGTATGAAGGGGGGGGTGGGGGTGAGGAGGGGGGGGGGAAAGGAGGGGGGGAAAGGAGGGGGGGGTGAAATTTCCTTTGTTTACATGGGCAAAGATGGACTTGTAAAGTTTTTCATGCCAAAAATTCTACAGAAAATAGCTTTATTTCGCGTTTAAATAAATAAAATATACATGCATGTAGGGAAAATGATTTAATTGTATATAGTCGAAAAATGGCACCTGGACAAAGGAATCCAGCCCATGTCATTTTTCATTTATATTTAATTTGATTTAAGTATGCACCCAAATTAACGGCTATATCCATACCCTTGTCGTGTTAGGCCCAACTGCTGAGGACGGGGAGATCGAGGTTCGAATCTCGGTCGGGTGAACTGGGGGTGGTTTTTCCTAAATGGTTTTCCACTCTCCCTCCAAGCAAATGCGGTTTCACTTCCTCTAATTCAACCTTCCTAATTCCTAATCCATTAGCGTAATTAGTACTTGCGTATAACCCAACGGGTAGTAAGACGCGGTGCTAAATATATATATATATATATATATATATCCATACCAAAGTTGGTTTCAACCCAATGTAACAATAATTTAAAAAACTTATATTAAGACGAGTAGTTCGATAGAAAAAGATTGTAAAGTGCCCGACCGGGACTATTCTCTTACCTATTGAGCCACCGACCCCAGTGAGCCGTGCTGACGTAGTACACGAGTGGTCGCAGATAAGCTCGCGCATTTCAAGAAGTAAACAAAGAGGTTGGAGAATGGCGTCAAACAATGGAGCGATAACAGGGGGTGGGAATGTACTCACTCAAATTTCATTTGATGGGTGCATTATGCCATTTATAAACATATTAATTTCGTTTTATGGATACATTATGCCATTTTTACCCGCCCAAATTTCGTTTCATGGGTCATTATGTCATTTTCAAATTACATTTCTTTGGTTGATTTTGGGTTCAATTTTCGGAAAGGAAGAGTGATGGCTTGTAAAGCGACCGAGAAGATTAGAAACGAAGAGTGATGTCAGGTAAAGAGAATGAAAAGAGGGGAGCGAAGAGTAATAGCAGGCAAAGGGAATCAAAAGAGGGGGCGAAAAGTAATAGCAGGCAAAGGAATGAAAAGAGGGGCGCGAAAAGTAACAGCAGGCAAAGGGAATGAAAAGAGGGGAGCGAAGAGTAATATAATGCAAAGGGAATCAAAAGAGGGGAGCGAAGAGTAATAGAAGGCAAAGGGAATGAAAAGAGGGGCGCGAAGAGTAATATCAGGCAAAGGGAATGAAAAGAGGGGCGCAAATAGTAATAGCAGGCAAAGGAATGAAAAGAGTGGAGCGAAAAGTAATAGAAGGCAAAGGGAATCAAAAGAGGGGAGCGAAGAGTAATATAATGCAAAGGGAATCAAAAGAGGGGAGCGAAGAGTAATAGAAGGCAAAGGGAATGAAAAGAGGGGCGCGAAGAGTAATAGCAGGCAAAGGGAATGAAAAGAGGGGCGCGAAGAGCAATAGTAGGCAAAGGGAATCAAAAGAGGGGAGCGAAGAGTAATATAATGCAAAGGGAATCAAAAGAGGGGAGCGAAGAGTAATAGAAGGCAAAGGGAATGAAAAGAGGGGCGCAAATAGTAATAGCAGGCAAAGGGAATGAAAAGAGTGGAGCGAAAAGTAATAGAAGGCAAAGGGAATGAAAAGAGGGGCGCGAAGAGTAATAGAAGGCAAAGGAAATGAAAAGAGGGGAGCGAAGAGTAATAGAAGGCAAAGGGAATGAAAAGAGGGGCGCGAAGAGTAATAGCAGGCAAAGGGAATGAAATGAGGGGCGCGAAAAGTAATAGCAGGCAAAGGGAATGAAATGAGGGGCGCGAAAAGTAATAGCAGGCAAAGGGAATGAAAAGAGGGCGAAATTAACGAGAGAGCGTAGAATGATGGTAGGTAGAAAGAATGAGAAGAGTGGGAACGAAGAGTGATGGCGGGTAGAGGAAATATTAAATTGAGAAGCCAAGAATGATGGCGGGAAAAGTAACAAAGAAGAGAAGTATAAGCAAGGCGATGATACGGAGAAATAGGGTGGTGGGGAGGGAGCTTGTAGAAAGTCGCCACACTGCTTCACGATCACGCTGGTTGGGTATGTGTGTCAGCGGAACAACGGCGCAGGGATTGAAGTAGAAGAAACATCGTGACTGGACCAGGAGGAGAGAATACAAGTCATTGGTTTCCCGTTAACCAGACGTACAGCGTGCTGTCAGGCAGTCGAACCGGCGCGGCACTTCGTAAAGAGGTATCCGTGCCAATTTACACGATCAATCCCATGTATTGTTGGGTTGTGTCGAGGGACGTACATCCAGATTCCATCCGCCATAGTGTGTACTACACGTAACAAACCGCGAGATCAATAAGGAACAATAACTAGCCCCTCACATTAGAGTGTGTACTACACGTAACAAACTGCGAAATCATTGAAGAAATAATAATTACCGTTCGTTCACTGTAGGAATTGTTTTCTGAAAGGCCTTTTTCCCTACCAGAAATCTATTATATAGTACGATATTGGTAGGAAAAAAAATACCTTTCATCAGAGAGTAATTCCTACCGTGAATGGAGTATACTACCTCCAACCAGTGTGTGTATCCCACGTAACAAGCTGCAAGATCATTGAAGGAACAATGACAAATTACAAAACAAAAGGAAATTGTTGGAACAAAGTAAATGTACTTTTCATCCAACTAACCCAATTTTAACGACGACACTATATTTGTCTGGTGTCGGAACAGAGAATGTAGTTTATGTATTTACTATGCGTTTTAACTATGGATGGGACTCAGAATCCTTGAACCCATTAATCCAGGGGTTATCAACTGGCAGTTCACGATGTTTTTTTGTTTTGTTTTTGCGGCCCACAAAGTTTATTGGAAAATTAATCTTCTGTTGTAAAATATATGTTTTAACCGAGAAACGGGAAGCTTTGATTTGCAGGTGAATAAATCCACGAAAGCTTCCAGTGATGATGATATTTAATTCCTTCCTTCATCTGCTCTATTTTAATGGCGTATCAAAGAGTATATTTTAATAGAGAAATTCGTTTAGTGTAACTAAACATGTTTGAATTACCACTTCTGATTTAATTTGCAATTAAACACATTTTCAAGTTTTTGCACAACTTGACAAAGATTAGCAGATTATGCTTATAATGCTAAATTCGTGGATTTAATTGTGGCCTTGGGGTACTTTTATGTTGGAGGCCCCTGTTCTTATCCCTTGAATCCTTAAATATATTAGAGATCCCCCCCCCCCCCCCCCCCGCATTTGGAATTCGTTTTACCTTTAATTCTGCTCGTTGACGGTAATGATTGTAATAAAAAGTGGTTGATGATAATTTGTAAACAGCTTAACAACTCTAAACCAATCCACTAATTAAACATTTAACTGAATATATGAATACTATAAATAAATGTATTATATTCTGAAAATTGAGAAATGACACCTAGACACGGGAATTTAACCCGGGACCTTTGGTTTAGTACGCCAATGCTCTAACCACTGAGCTATCTAGAAATCGTCCCGTGCCCAGGGCCATTCTTCACTCATATTTTAAGGCAGAATGTATGATGGACGTGCGGAAATCGTCGGCTACAAATTTGTGATTGTATTAAGATCATGAGCTATCAGATAACGCAGCCAGGTGTCATTTTTTCAATTTTCAGAGTATGGTATCTAGATAGAGTAAATCCTCACTAAAAGCATATATAACTTTGGCTATTTGGTTCTTAAATGTATTATAGCAACAAACATTATTTCATTATATTTCTTCTGCTTCCTCCTCTATAAATGATTTTTTCCGAGTTTCTGATTCGAATTGAACTTAGTATACGTAAGTGGTAAAAAGAAAAAGTTTCAACCTAAACTCTAGTTTTAACGTCGAACGTACTTTTTTAAGCTAAAATATTATATAGTATTAATAAAGATGAAGAATAAAATTAATTCTACCCAATAGCAGGCCACTCAACAAAACGTCCAATAACCTTTTATACATACCAAAAAGATTACACTCAAGTCTAATTTTCATAAGACAGCTAGAAAAGTTACTAAATCTACTTTCAGGTTTTCATACGATAATTGAAGGGGTCCCTCTATAAACGTTTCAACTGACAAAATTTAAGAAAGTGATGTTTCAGTGTAAAAACGTTCCTTATTACCTGGTCTGTAAAGTGGTATCATCTGTCGGCTGATTTTCTAACTATTTCTATTTATTTCTAATTTTCAAAATTGTGAGCTAGTGTAACAACGTTTCAAATGCAAGGAAGATGGCGGAGGTACCTTCAAAATCACCAGAATCTCTCCTTGTAAATAAGCTAAATCGTGGTAAAAAACGTTAAATAAACTATAATGAGTGGAAACAGGTTAAAAATAAACATCTCAAGGATAGTGGAATGGCTTATTTGGGCTCGAAAGGCATTGCTAAACCTGCTAAAAAGCCTCCAGATGTGGTGAGTGTAAAAACGTTACTTCTATTTAGATTAGGCTATGATAGTTTTGCTTGGATTTACTTATTCATCAGAGTCTAAAGTCTCTTTAACTGGGTTATCTTTTGTTTATCATTGTGTTAGGCCTAGCTCTTTGTAATTTTCTTTTAAAGCTTGTTTAATTTCAATCATATTTTCCCCCAAGGATGACCTATGTTCGGGGAACTGCACATACAACGGCTGTTCATGGCTTAACGGAAACCTCACACAGAAACTGATGCTGTATAATATGTTTTATGGAGTTCCTTACAACCAGCAGCAGCAGTTTCTGGCTGAATGTATCAACCTCCGAGAACCTCAAAGGAGAATTGTTTCAGAAATTATATCTAAGCGCCACTGCACAGTTAAGTACACCTTACCCACTTCGGGTAAAACTTCAAAACTAGAGTTATGTCAAAAGCAAATTATTAATACTTTTGATGTAACCAAAAGAAGACTACAACTTCTTGTAGAAAAAGTAAAATCTGGAAAAAGTGTTAATGATGACAGAGGCAAACACAAAAACAGACCACGTAACCTCCTTGATGCTGACAAAGCGTTGGTGGAGGAACACATTCATCCTTTTCAGAGTCAAGAAAGTCACAATTCCCGTCACTCCAACAAATCCAAGTATCTGAGTCTGATCTGAGCATCAGTAAAATGTTCAATCTCTTTAAGAGCAAATACCCAGAATCAAAAGTTTTGTGCATACGTATAGGTTAATCTTCTGAGAAAAGTATGATCTGAAATTTGGGTTGCCGAGATCTGATACATGTAAGACTTGTGATAAGTACTTCATTCAGATGGCTGCAGCACATTCGGAGGAGGAACAGAAGAAACTGCAGGTGTAATCAGAACTCCATCACCGGAAAGCTGAGAAAGCTTACAATACGCTCGCTAATGACAGCAAGGATGTTCAAGAAAATCCTAATTTAATTGTACTATGTGTAGACCTTCAGCAGGTGATTTTCACACCAAACTTAGCACATTCCGATGTTTATTATCAGAGGCAATTTTCTAATTAAAATTTTTGTATTCACAATATGGGGACAAATGAAGCAACCATGTGTATTTGGAATGAAGTTGTAGAGAAAAGAGGTGCATCAGAAATAGTATCGTGCATTATTCGTTATGTTAAAAAATACTTTGAGAAACTCCTTCCGTATGAATTACGTAAACTTATTATCTGGTCTGATCGATGTGTTGGCCAGAATAACAACTGGAAGATGGTTGCACTCTGTCATTACCTGGTTTCATTGGGTTTCTTCACTAAAGTCAACCAACATTTTTTGGTAACTGGACATAGCTTTCTCCCGTGCGACCGGGATTTTGCCCTCATTGAGAAGCACAAAAAGATATCAACACTATACATTCCAGATGACGCAGTCAACTTGATACGCTCTGCAAAAGACATAAACAAACCCATTTATAGTTGAGGAGATGGAAGGACACTTTATCGATTTTGCCCCTGTCGACAATCAAATCTACAAGCATCCCAACTTGAAAATCAGCGAGTGTAGATGGATACAGTTTTCAATGGACAGTCCAACTGAAATTCGTACCCGAAAATCCCATAGCATACTTGATGCCTGGAGGGTCCTCAAGAAGAAAAAAGGGAAAACAGCGAATGTCGACAACTTGTACCGTAAAGTTCAACTATCAGAACTTAATAAACTCTACCCTGGACCTAAACTGCCAATCAATTCTGCCAAGAAAGCAGATCTTGTCAAGATATCAGAGTATCTACCACCAGAACATAGAGCATTCTACCTTTCGTTGACATGTGCTGTCTGAAAATAATATTGCAAACAGACTTTTAGTTGAAAAGAAAGATTAATTTTTCTATTTTCTAATTAAAATGATATTAAAGTTTTTAGAATTCTGTTTATAGATCTTTTAAGTCTTTTTTGTTTTTGTTTTCTTGAGGACTTCTTTAATTTCTATCAAGAAAGACATTCCTTAGCGTTCATTTTTTATAATAGAGGCCTACAGTTTCTAGTTTTTTAAAACCTATTTTAAATTTAAGAGATATTAAAAAATACTATTTTTATTTTAAAAATCACCTAGGCCTACTTTGTTTTTCTCGAGGCCTTTTAATTTATTTTTATTTTCAATAAATACATTTTTACTACTTTTGATGTCTATAACATAGACTTACATGTTAGTAGCAACTTAGTAACAATAAAGTGCCATTAAAAATATGCATTGTATTTATTTTTAAAAGAATATTACAGATTGTATTCATTGTGCGTTTGTTATTTTTACACCCTTTGTCTTATAATTAGAAGTTTTTACTTGGAGGCTATTTTAAAATGGAGGGGGTGGGGTTGCCCTCATTAAAAGGTTGAAGGACCTCACCCCTTGTTTTTGAAAAGCCTCAAATATTCTTTAAAATGGGGTTTATATTACTGAAACGAAAATGTAAACAAAATAAAAACGTTACAAATGCACATTTTGGTTAAAGCCTTTATGGTGTAAATAGGTTACAACTGTGCACATGAAACGTTTTTTCACTACAACAAAGTAAAATTTATTCTTATTAAGGTAAATATACTAATTTTAAAGAAGAAATAACCATTAGCCTTTTAAGGTGGGCCGTATTAATGATTCTGAGCAAAAATCGTAGGAATATTTTACTAAAATTATGAGTATAGTGTTTTTCTACTTTCCTGAAAAATTTGTCAAATGTCAGTTGAAACGTTTTTAGAGGGACCCCTTCAATTGTTCTTCCTATGAAAAGTAAACAGATATAAAATGGTTTTAGAAGGAAGAAACGTGTAAAAAAAATCCAAATAAATTTTATTTGCGATAAAAATATGTTTAGTCTTTAAGATATATATTTGTCATCTGAAGGTCATATGACTTGTATTATGAACATAGTTTTGATAATGAACGCTTAGAAACTGTTCTTACCAGAATCCAGACCAACAATTTAAATAAAAGTAAAACATAAAATAATAAAGTATAATATTAAGATAACATTTACATAGCACGATTCACGAAATATGTGGGGAAAATTAAATATTTTGTCTAGTAAATTCATTTTTACAATCATTTGTAACTGAAAAATGTAATTAACCTTTTTTTTAAAGACAAAATTAGACGTTCTCAACATCTCATTCAAGTTTTGCGAAATGTCACGAGATGAATCGATAGGTACAAGAAGTGTTTGCGCTTGCGCACTTCGGTCCCCGAAGTTGAGTCATGGCAGGGTGAATGGCCTGAGTGTGTGGACAGCCTTCACGCTCCAGCGACCTTGCTCGCTCCACTTCCTACCTGCGCTAACTGTATTACCAGTCCTCCCCCACTACAAGACTATACTACTAGCCACGGCTCCACTTCCTACCTGCGCTAACTGTATTACCAGTCCTCCCCCACTACAAGACTATACTGCTAGCCACGACTCCACTTCCTACCTGCGCTAACTGTATTACCAGTCCTCTCCCACTGCAAGACTATACTGCTAGCCACGGCTCCACTTCCTACCTGCGCTAACTGTATTACCAGTCCTCCCCCAACACAAGACTATACTGCTAGCCACGACTCCACTTCCTACCTGCGCTAACTGTATTACCAGTCCTCCCCCACTGCAAGACTATACTGCTAGCCACGGCTCCACTTCCTACCTGCGCTAACTGTATTACCAGTCCTCCCCCACTACAAAACTATACTACTAGCCACGGCTCCACTTCCTACCTGCGCTAACTGTATTACCAGTCCTCCCCCACTACAAGACTATACTGCTAGCCACGACTCCACTTCCTACCTGCGCTAACTGTATTACCAGTCCTCCCCCAATACAAGACTATACTGCTAGCCACGACTCCACTTCCTACCTGCGCTAACTGTATTACCAGTCCTCCCCCACTGCAAGACTATACTGCTAGCCACGGCTCCACTTCCTACCTGCGCTAACTGTATTACCAGTCCTCCCCCAACACAAGACTATACTGCTAGCCACGACTCCACTTCCTACCTGCGCTAACTGTATTACCAGTCCTCCCCCACTGCAAGACTATACTGCTAGCCACGGCTCCACTTCCTACCTGCGCTAACTGTATTACCAGTCCTCCCCCAACACAAGACTATACTACTAGCCACGGCTCCACTTCCTACCTGCGCTAACTGTATTACCAGTCCTCCCCCACTACAAGACTATACTACTAGCCACGGCTCCACTTCTTACCTGCGCTAACTGTATTACCAGTCCTCCCCCAACACAAGACTATACTGCTAGCCACGACTCCACTTCCTACCTGCGCTAACTGTATTACCAGTCCTCTCCCACTGCAAGACTATACTGCTAGCCACGGCTCCACTTCCTACCTGCGCTAACTGTATTACCAGTCCTCCCCCAACACAAGACTATACTGCTAGCCACGACTCCACTTCCTACCTGCGCTAACTGTATTACCAGTCCTCCCCCACTGCAAGACTATACTGCTAGCCACGGCTCCACTTCCTACCTGCGCTAACTGTATTACCAGTCCTCCCCCACTACAAAACTATACTACTAGCCACGGCTCCACTTCCTACCTGCGCTAACTGTATTACCAGTCCTCCCCCACTACAAGACTATACTGCTAGCCACGACTCCACTTCCTACCTGCGCTAACTGTATTACCAGTCCTCCCCCAATACAAGACTATACTGCTAGCCACGACTCCACTTCCTACCTGCGCTAACTGTATTACCAGTCCTCCCCCACTGCAAGACTATACTGCTAGCCACGGCTCCACTTCCTACCTGCGCTAACTGTATTACCAGTCCTCCCCCAACACAAGACTATACTGCTAGCCACGACTCCACTTCCTACCTGCGCTAACTGTATTACCAGTCCTCCCCCACTGCAAGACTATACTGCTAGCCACGGCTCCACTTCCTACCTGCGCTAACTGTATTACCAGTCCTCCCCCAACACAAGACTATACTACTAGCCACGGCTCCACTTCCTACCTGCGCTAACTGTATTACCAGTCCTCCCCCACTACAAGACTATACTACTAGCCACGGCTCCACTTCCTACCTGCGCTAACTGTATTACCAGTCCTCCCCCACTACAAGACTATACTACTAGCCACGGCTCCACTTCCTACCTGCGCTAACTGTATTACCAGTCCTCCCCCACTACAAGACTATACTACTAGCCACGGCTCCACTTCCTACCTGCGCTAACTGTATTACCAGTCCTCCCCCACTACAAGACTATACTGCCAGCAACGGCTCCACTTCCTACCTGGGCGAATTGTATTACCAGTCCTCCCCCACTACAAGACTATACTGCTAGCCACGGCTCCACTTCCTACCTGCGCTAACTGTATTACCAGTCCTCCCCCACTACAAAACTATACTACTAGCCACGGCTCCACTTCCTACCTGCGCTAACTGTATTACCAGTCCTCCCCCAACACAAGACTATACTACTAGCCACGGCTCCACTTCCTACCTGCGCTAACTGTATTACCAGTCCTCCCCCACCACAAGACTATACTGCTAGCCACGGCTCCACTTCCTACCTGCGCTAACTGTATTACCAGTCCTCCCCCACTACAAGACTATACTACTAGCCACGGCTCCACTTCCTACCTGCGCTAACTGTATTACCAGTCCTCCCCCAACACAAGACTATACTACTAGCAACGGCTCCACTTCCTACCTGCGCTAACTGTATTACCAGTCCTCCCCCACTACAAGACTATACTGCTAGCAACGGCTCCACTTCCTACCTGGGCGAATTGTATTATTATTATTATTATTATTATTGTTGTTGTTTAAAAGCCCATCGACACATCGAGGTCATTAGAGCCTTGAAGTATATTAAAAAACATTATAAAACCCCATAGGGGAGAAAGATAATCATTCATCATCTGGGACACTCCATAGGAGTGCTCAAATGGGCTCTTAGAATAAATTAGGTGATACACTTGCAAAAAAACACCACAGGTGTATCACTCAAATAAAAAGACAAAACAAACATATTAAAATATAACACGTTAAAATGACACAACATGTTAAAATGATAATACGTTAAAAAGACAAAACAACATGTTAAATTGTAATAAAACTGTTAAAAAGAACTCAATGTGAGATAATATCCAAAAGAGCCACTTTATTAAAGTGACTCAAATGGCATTAAAAAGATCCGCCTGGCGTATAAAACGGAGTAAAGAAATAACTCCATCAGCGCTATCGCGTAATAAAAAAACGTAGGTCACCTTTAAAATCAAGAGCCAGGCGGATAGGGGCATATTTACGACACTCCACCAAAATGTGATACAAACTAAGAGGAGTATCACAAAACTCACACACTGGAGGTGGATCCCCTCTCAGTAAAAAACTATCGGTCAATGATGTGTATCCGACGCGGAGTCTCGTCACGATGACCTCCTCTCTTCTAGACTTTCGTATAGAAGAGGGCCATCGCGACACACCGTCCCTGATGGATCGCAGCTTGTTCTGAGCAGGGGTCGAGACCCACTGCTCGTGCCAGGTGCGTAAGACCCCACGCCGAACATAACCCTTTAGGTCAAAAAACATGACACCCAGACTCGCCTCAGGAGGCAGGCGTGCTGCCTCCTTGGCCGCCTGGTCCGCCAGTTCATTTCCTGAAAGACCGGCGTGACCAAGAATCCAGCAAAAGGCGAGCCGGGTGCTTAATGAATCAATTTTTAAAATTTGTTCGTGAATCATCTGCACGAGAGGATTCCACGAGTAGAGTGTGGACAATGCCAACAGAGCACTCATGGAATCCGTGCAGATGAGAACGGACCGGTGACACTTAAGATATACAAAACATTACGATTTAAAAAAGGCATATAGTTCAGCCGTAAAAACACTGGATTCACCAGGTAAAGCAAATTTAAAATTGGATCCTTCCACAACAAAAGCACATCCACGGAGGCCCCGCATTTTGAGCCATCCTTGTAAATGCGTTTAAAACCCCGAAAGCGGGTTGCGAGGAGCTCATTAAAGGTCCTCTCGTATAAAAAGTGTGAGGTGGTCGCTTTAGGGAACTTGGCAAGGTCAAAATGGCATTGAGGTAGGCGTATCTTCCAGGGAGAAACTCGACCTGGGGATGTGGGGATAGCCTTTGGCAAGATTATCCCACACGTGTCGAAAACCGATAGCATCCTGATCCCAACCGGCCTTGTACTACGCCATTTGGTTTCATACAAGACACGGTTAGGGGGATGAAACACAGGACGATAGGCAACATGCTGCGCCATGCAATGAAGTTTCGACACGTAAGATGCCAGAAGATAGGACCGCCGGTAAGAAAGAGGGGGCTCACCGATGTCAGCACAGATGCTGACGACTGGACTGGTACGAAAAGCACCAGTAGCCAGTCGAATGCCAGCATGGTGGACACTATCTAGCATCTTTAACGCCGAGGGTCTACCTGAGCCATAAACAAAGCTCCCGTAATCTAGTTAGATCTGACCAGAGCCCTACACAGGCGCATCAAGGTTTCCCTATCAGCACCCCAGGACCGACCGCTAACTACTTTGAGAAAATTCAATGCTTTGATACACCTCGCTTTCAGGTCTTTGATGTGGGGGATCCAAGTTAATTTAAAATCAAATAAAAGTCCCAGAAACTTTACGGTTTCTGAGACTGGTAGAACGGCGTGGTTCATTAAAATATTGGGGGCTGGCTGTATTCCGCGTAATCTATGGAAGTGGACGACCGTCGTTATGGCTGCAGAGGAGCGAAAGCGATTACGCGATGCCCACGACCAAAGATTGTTAACACTCAGTTGTATCTGTCGTTCAGCCCTGTGGAGACTTGACGAACTGCAATAAATTGCGTAGTCATCCACAAAGAGGCATGAACGAACAGGTGAGCGCACGTTGTCCACAATACTATTTATCGCGATAGCGAACAACGTACAGCTCAGAATACTACCCTGAGGCACCCCATTTTCTTGAATAAAATCATCGGATAAGGTGTTATTTAACCTTACCCGGAAGTGTCTATCAGACATAAAATTAGATATAAAAGAAGGAAGGTTTCCTCGAAACCCCCAATTAAAAAGTGTCTTCAAAATGCCGTACCGCCAGATGGTGTCGTACGCTTTCTCCAGATCGAAGAAAACAGCCAGAAGGTGCTGCTTATGGAGAAAAGCGTCACGAACAGCCGTCTCTAGACGGAAAAGATGATCCACTGTAGATCGGTTCCGGCGAAAACCACATTGAATATCGGATAGCAGATTGCGGGATTCTAAATACCATATAAATCGTTTATTAATAATTTTTTTCAGTATTTTACATGAACAAATAGTTAAAGCTATCGGTCGATAACTAGTTGGCTCTAATTTATCTTTGCCACTTTTATATAACGGGATAACGATTGCTTGCCTCCAAAGTGATGGGAGCTGATGAGATTCCCAGACACTCATGAAAAGGTCCAGAAGATATGCGTGTCCGGCAGGGAGCAGCTTCCGCAACATTTCATAGTGGATATCATCTGGACCGGAAGCTGTGTTGCCCGCCTGGGAGAGGGCATAGGTCAGTTCATCTTGCGTAAAGGGGGAGTTATAATCCTCCCCCGACTTGGACCAAAATCAATAGTAAGGCGCTCGATGCTCCTCTTATGCACCGCGAACTCGTTAGAGTAGCTCGCAGTGCTAGAAATAGCGGCGAACATCGAGCCCAATACATTAACGACCTCCATAGGGGAGGAAACAAGTTAACCGTTAGACATGAGTGCGGGTATATTATTAATGGTATTTTTGCTACTACCTACTTTACGAATGTGATCCCAAACCTTGGTTGTGGAAGTGTAAATAGTAAGGGTAGAAATAAACTGTCTCCAAGACTCTCTTCTGCTTTCTTGAATAATACGGCGAGCTCTAGCACGTAGAATCCGGAATGACTCCAGATTCTCCGAAGTGGGACGTCGATTAAAGATACGTAGGGCTCTTCGACGGTTAGAAATAACCAGCCGGCACTCCTCGTTCCACCAGGGAACAGGACGGTGGCCGGGTTTGGCGAGGATTTAGGGATGGATGCCCTCGCCACCGCGATGACCGTCGAAGTAAATTGCCTAGCCTTAACATCGACGTCAGGAGAATGGGGTTCGTCGAATACGGTGAGCTCGCGGAATTTATCCCAGTTAGCACGTTTAAGAACCCATTGGGGTAACCGTGCTGTACTGGGAGTATCTTGAATTTTTGAAAGCAGAATTGGAAAGTGATCGCTGCCACATGGTCCGAGTGAACCTCCCAAAGGAAGTGAGCAGCAACCCCGGGGCTACATAGGGCTAGGTCGATGGTAGAGGATACACCATTAAAGGTGGAGAAGTGTGTCTGGGTCCCGGTGTTCATTAACACCAGGTTTCCCGAGACAAGAATATCCTCTACCATCCTCCCGCGGGCGTCTGTAAAATTAGACCCCCACGCCAGGTTATGCGCGTTAAAGTCCCCCAAGATAATATAGGGGGCGGGAAGTTGTATAAAGAGGGCCTCTAGTGTCCTCTTGGAAACACGTTCACCTGGTAGGAGGTAGATGCAGCATACGGTCACCTCCATAGGAAGGGAGGCTCTGACAGCAATCACTTGGAGATCAGAGACAATATTTATAAACTTATGATATATGTTGATACGTGCAAATATAGCTACACCTCCGCTAGCCCGATCAAAGAGTGGCTTGTCGGTACGATATACGTCGTACCCACGAAGCATCGGGTTCTCAGTTGGGCGGAAGTGGGTCTCCTGCAAACACAAGATGGGAGGATGCAGGGAAGAAATTAGTAGTTTAATTTCCTCTGCACGAGCATAAAAACCCCTACAATTCCATTGTAGTAGCGACATTATTTATTAATATATAATTTAATTAATTATCCTCGCAATCCATAACACTATCTTTTAAAAATAAAAATTTATTGAGGACTTTTTTAGGTCCTTTTTTCTTTTCCCAAACTCTCTTGGACCTCCCGTCTCAGGAGAGGCTTTGGTTTATCCTGTAGAGACTGGGTCGGGGGATCCTTACGCGAAGGCTTTGTTAAAGCCTTCGACGCTTTTAATAAAGGAATTTTTTCGGCGGTCCCTCGCTGGTTCTTCTTCAAGGCACCAGTGGGACTCGCCTTTGCGACCTCACCTGTACTACCACTCATCCCGACCTCCGGAGTTCCTGAGGCGGGGTTGAGCGGCTCGACAACGGTCACACATGGTTTAGGACCCCGAGGAGGGCTCGGGGGATTTCCTCGAGGAGGGCTCGGAGGGGGTCCCCTAGGAGGCCTCCTCGGGGGTAAAGGTGGTGGAGGCGACTTCGACGGGGGGCGCGACACCTTAGGTGGCCCGTTTTCAATATGGATGTCTCGGGCAGAGACCAATGGCACAGGTCGCGATGACGTCTCAGCGAGATTTACTGCGCAATGGCAGTTGGGACAGTTAATGTTTTTGCTGACAATCTGGCTGTATGATGTTTGAAATACCGGAGCCTGACTAGATGCGTATTCCTTGCGTGCCTGGGCATATGAGATCTTTTTTTCGGATTGAATCTCCAGGACTTTTTTTTCCACCTTCCATTTCGGACAAGCCCGAAACCAGGTAGAATGTGGACCCTTGCAGTTTATGCAGAACTTCGGAAACGCACATGGTGTTTCGTGAGCCTCCTGTCCACAGTCCGCACAGGTCGGCTTGCCACGGCATCGCAGCTTCGTATGCCCAAACTCCTGACACTGAAAACAGCGCCGAGGGTTAGGGACATACGGCCGGACCCTGAGCACGTGGAAACCTGCTCGAACCTCCTTTGGAAGGGTAGGTGTCGCAAAAGTGAGGATATACGTGTCGTTTTTTTTATCTTGTCCGTTCTTTTTGGTGACAATACGGTACACTTCGGTGACGTGCTGAGGGGAAAGCTCCTCACAGATATCCTCAATGCTCACGCAGTCGAGGTCATAGCAAGTGACCACTCCCTTGCAAACATTGAGGAACCTGTGAGGTTCCACCTTCACCGGTACATGAGACATTGCTCAACGGTATTTCTGAGATTGCCAATAATCTTGAGGACTGAATGTCAGTTTTTGTTTGTATCATTATCGTGCCATCATGCAGTTTTCTGATTGATACGTCAGACTGTGCTACACCATTTATCAATCTTTCGAGGATAAATGGGCTTATTCGCTTAAGGCTTTCGTTTTCCTCTGCTCGAGACATTACCAGGAAGCGGGGCTGGGGCCTCACCACTTCCTGTATCTTTTCCATTGATGGGCAGGACGGCCTTACCCGTTTTCGCCTCTTATCTATATTACGGCCTTGTGAAGGGCTGGGCAGTGAGTTGCCAGCAGGGTTTGGCAGTACGGTGCCAGCGGCGACAATATTATCGACCATGCCGTGATTGGGGACAACCTACACAATACTCGGATCGTAGACCCAGGGTGATCCAAGTTGGTTCTACCACATATGGCCCTGTTAACTGTCCCGACGAGAGGCTCTATACGACGCTATACATGACAACCTTCGCATAGAGCATCGTCGAGAGAGAGGTCGTCGCAGCAAGTGGGTGTAGGAAAGTGCCAATTTTACGTCCGGGCCCTCATGAACTCAACCGATCTTTTCTCAAAGTAGGGTACCCGGTTATTGTCATCCCTAAGACCCTTCTACTAAGATATTGCAACCGGCGCACTTTCATTTAGGAGCTCAAGGCAGTGGTATCCAATAATAAACAGAGAAGAGCCGGGTTAGTTGCCAAGGTCGTCAACGGAAAGGCCAAAGGCCTCTGTGCAGGATGGACGGTGGGGGAAAGGAAGAAAAAGGTAAGGGTAGATAAAGCGAAGGGGGAAGAGTGAAAAAAAGGGGGAAAGTGAAGGAAGAAGAAAATGATGTGAAAGGAAAGATATAGGATAGGTTTGTCCTGCATGAGGTACGTCCTGCACAGAAGCCTCACCTTTTAGTCGCCTCTTACGACAAGCAGGGTTACTGCAAGACTAGTCTGTACCCCGTCCCGCAGGGGGTAACTGCGTTAAGGGATAAAACTTTGGGCCTAACTACATATGGAATATGGATGAAACGGGGTTAACCACGGTCCAAAAGCCAGATAGAATAGTTGGGCGTCGTGGCTTTAAACAAATAGGTAAATTAACCTCAGCAGAAAGAGGAACTTTGGTGACGGTAGCATTCGCTGTAAATGCTGCAGGAAACTCCATCCCACCATTTCTGATTTTCCCAGGGTCAAATTACGGCAACATTTTCTACGTGATGGGCCCCACCGGATGTGACGGTGATACGAACCCATCAGGTTGGATGATGACATGTTTTGTTGTTAAGTTCGTCAAGCACTTTAAGTTATGCACGTTGCTCAGAAAAACGACCAAGTCTGCTACTTCTGGACAATCACAGTTCCCATCTCTCAGCAGAAGCATTGGACTACTTCAAGGCTAACGGTGTTACTTTGTTGTCATTCCCTCCCCACTGCAGTCATAAGCTACAACCCTTAGATCGCAGTGTGTATGGGCCCCACAAAAACCAAATTAACACTGCTTGTGATACCTGGGTAGGCACAAATAAAACACCTATGACAATTTACGATATCCCATCTATTTTGCTAGAGCTGCTCCAATGGCGTTAACACCAGTCAAATGTAAAACATCAGATCCTAAAAAAAGGTATAAAAAGCTTACATCCAAGTGATGAAAAAGATGAGGATTGTTTATGTATTTATTGCTTTGAACCTTACACCAAATCTAAGGAAAAAGAAAAGTGGGTGCGGTGCACGAAATGCAAGAAATGGGGGCATGAAGACTGCACCAAAGGGGATATTAAATTTTTTGTTTGCGTTCATTGTGATTCAGACAATGACGGCTTTTGTTAAAAAAAATCTGTCTTTGTAAAATTGTTAAGTGACAGTTTTTATAAAATCATTAAGTGGCATTTGTTTTCTATATCCAATTACTTTATCTATGTACTATGTACTATTATTATGCCTTTTGAGTTTACAATAAAAAAATACATATTAAGTAACAAGCAAGATTTATTACCTGGGTTTTGCCATTTAAAGTATAGTTGGAAAATTTGCCCCTGTACATTTTAGTAGGCTGGAAAACTCGCCACGCATACGGGGCACATTTTCCAACTTAACATGATCAGACTTACCCATTTACTGTCAAAAAGTATATTTACTTTTTGAAAAATAATTGTGCTAGTTTGTAGATAAAAGGTATAGGAAAATACAATAATATCCTGTTTACCTCAAAATAGATAAAAATAAAAAATACAAAATAAAATTATAAAAAGTCGGAAAACGTTCCCCGGTTTCCCCTATTCAAAAATACTATCTTCAATATAGCATATCCGTAAGCCACGTTACTATTCAAGGCGATCAATAAAATTTTAAGGTTTGAATTCTAAACAGATTTTTTTCAAAACTAATTTTTTGAGAACTTGTCATTTAATTGAATGTGGATCCAGAACAAAGCAAATATGTAATGTTTAATATTCTAATAATTAATTTTTTTTAAAAAAGACCCTTAAAAATATAAACAATGTTAGACGGTCAATATTTTACTATATTATAGTATTAAAATATAGGAACCTATATAGATAATATCTATCAAATTGTATGTTTTATATCACAGTTCATGCCCCAAAGGCTTAACTTTTTTTAAGGTTTTAATTTGGATTCGCGATTCATGGACTCGCTACATGCGATTGTACTTAGTGAAAAATATTTATCAGACAATCAGTTATTTTAACGAAGTGTTTATTCAGCGTTATTGCTGTATTGATTGAACAGGGTGAATATGTGAGCCAATATCACACGTGCTATTTCATTTTTTAGGGAAATGAGATTATTAAAATGCGATTGGACCAAGATGTGATCCAATCTAGTGACCGATTCGTAATAATTATGGTCCTGGTTTTAGATTAGGTATTAATGAAAAAATATGTTTTATCTTGAACGTAGGTCTCGACTGCTCGGCGACTATTACACGAGTAGTTACCTACGTTTTACAAAGGGTTGTTTACAAATATTTGGCTTCTAGAATTTTCTAGTAACGGTATGCATTCGTCCCTTTTCTTTCCCACCTTGTCCTTCGAGAAGATTTTGTCTGGGTAGCCAATAGAGAGAGGCAGAAGGATGTTGCATCACGTAGATATTTACTGAGAATTATAATGTAAATTAAATACATTTTAAATATTATCACGTTGGATTATATCTAATTACATTTATTGATTGAGCACAAGGATGTGTACAATATAATCGTTACAAAATACGACAGCTGTATACATGTTTGACATGACACACTTTAGTTCAAAAAATAACGTCCACGCAGTGAATTTTATCTTAGAAATAATTTTAGATTTATATTATAATTTACGTTTATGAGTATTTGTTAAGAAATGTGACTGATTTATTAACATAATAAATACGTAAATAACCAAAACTTTTTTTTTTGTTAAATACATTGTCCTTTTTTTTATGTCCTGAATTTTACAGCTTGCAGTCCTAGGTTCAGTATCTGCAGGGCAGATCACACGACTTGACGTGTGAATTCGTGAAAGTAGATCTAGTAACCATCCTGTCATAAAAGGCCCTTCCTACTGAAATTATAAACTATATATAGTCCCCGAATCACCCCTCTACCCACTCAATAAGGCTCAGTCCCCAACATAGGGATGTTCGATCTTGGATCAATCTTTTTGAAAATCGATTCTTTGCCCTTGATTAATCGATTATTCGGATCGATTCAAAGGTTTTGATCTGATTCACGTATCGATTCTTTTTCTAGCGATTTCAAAAAGATCAAATCGAAAGATATAACTTTGAATCAATTTAGGGAAATTTGGTTGGCTTTAGGAAAGGTTTTTGTTGACTATTCGTATTAAGAGAGTTTCAAAACAAGGTTTGCTATCTTGGGTTGCTAATTAGTTATTTGTTTTTGTGTTAGTAAAGTGCAGAAAATAATCTAATGATCTGTTCTTTTAACGTTTAGGTTTTGAAAGTGATAACATCGAGTTTTTATTCGGTGCTATATTTATGGTAACGTGATGGCCCAGAAGTCAATTGTGTGGAAGTATTTTTTAAAAACCTCATTTGATGGAAAGTGTAAAATATGTAATACTGATGTAAAAACTGCTGGTAACACAACAAATTTATGTAACCATTTGAAGCGTAAACATAATGAAGTAGATTTAGAAACACACAAAGGGAGAACCACGTGCTGATTCTGCTGGATTTGTTCCTAAACTTGGGCCTAGTAATTATATAAGTTTAGATAAATCTGAATCTGATCATTAACGTGTGTAAGTGGATGATCCTGCATTACAGCCGAGTACCAGTTCAACACCTGTTTTTAAAAAGCAACTTATGGTAAGATACTTAAATGTAGTGATAAGTAAAACCTTAAGTATGCTAGGCTGTATATTATTTATTTTATTAATAGCCTTTAAACTAAAGTGGTGGGTCAAACCCATGTAGGAATACTAGAAAGAATATAGGCCTAACAGTAAGTTAGCAGGTTAGGGAATTGAAATATTATATTCACGGGTTATAGTACGCTTCATAATAAATATAAAAATTATTTTCTTTGTTTTATAATAATATATTTACTACTATTACACATTTAAGAAGATGGAGAATCGAATAATTCTTATATTTATATAAAGCTTCAACCATCTGTAAGCGTATAGCTTTAGAATTTAAACTAAACTCACCAAAATCACACAGTAACGTAAATATTATACTCATCGGCTATAGTACGCTTCAAAATACATATAAAAATTATTTTATTTGTTTTATAATAATATATTTACTACTATTACACACTTAATAAGATGAAGAATCGAATAATTCTTATATTTATATAAAGCTTCAACCATCTGTAAGACTATAGCTTTACAATTTAAACAAAACTCACCAAAATCACACAGTAACGTAAATATTATACTCATCGGCTATAGTACGCTTCAAAATACATAAACAAATTATTTTCTTTGTTTTATAATAATATATTTACTACTATTACACACTTAATAAGATGGAGAATCGAATAATTCTTATATTTATATAAAGCTTCAACCATCTGTAAGCCTATAGCTTTACAATTTAAACAAAACTCACCAAAATCACACAGTAACGTAAATATTATACTCATCGGCTATAGTACGCTTCAAAATACATAAACAAATTATTTTCTTTGTTTTATAATAATATATTTACTACTATTACACACTTAATAAGATGGAGAATCGAATAATTCTTATATTTATATAAAGCTTCAACTATCTGTAAGCCTATAGCTTTACAATTTAAACAAAACTCACAAAAATCACACAGTAACGTAAATAGTTGAGGCCCAACATGTCTACAAAGTCATTACTCGCTTCTGTTACCAAAATAACTGACATATACTAAGATATCCAGTATCTGTGACTCTGATAATAGTCCTCGAGTCGCATCAATATAAACTATGTCAATAAAGAGGTGACGCAAGCAAGCAAGTTGGAAGTGTGCGCGTATCAAGTTCATAGAGGTCAAGTTTACAAAGGAGAGGGTGAGGCAGGAGGGGTATGGGCGAGGAGGCTTGTTTCAGTCCATCAATACAAACAACTAGCGCAAGAGTGCATGGGTTGTGCACACGGTCTAGCAGACGTCGAGACCACTTGCAGCCGAAACGCGAGAAAGAATATTAGAGACCCAAGCGAGTACATATTGGAAAGAGAGAGAGAGAGAGAGAGTGAGCGCAGCATCCAGATGATGCAAACCACAAGAGGGGGGAAAGGAGGGCGTTGTGTATCAGTCCGTGTCGGGTTCAACGACCTCTCTCCAGCGGCCCATTCTGCAAGTTTGGTGTTGGTCACGTGCGGCTGACTGACTTGCGACACGACCCGTACCTGCACTAAAACGCTGGAATAAAATAATAACTTTACTTACTTCAGGGCCGCCCCGACGTAGAGAGGTGGTGTTTTTAAGGTTCAAACACCTTCTGAGAGTATTAATAATGTATGTTCCTATTCTTATTCAAAACCTAGACGAGTAGATTATTGGAGTAATAAAATTCAAAGTATGTACACTCCGTTTAACTTGAAAGGTAACGTTCTTACCTTTGACCGGTATGGCGTTATCATATGAACTGCGTCATAGTGTAACCCCGTCAAGGTTAGGTCGCTACTTCTAAATTTAGTGTACAACACCAATTTTGTGTTGGTTTTTATTATTTAAATTGCTTAAAGGTAGATGGTTAAATAATGTTATTTCTCTCTTCCTCACGAGCGGCCATAAATACAGCCACTTCCAAAGTTTAGGTGACATATATTTCAAAGTAGAGATTTTCCTAGAGCTCTTACTGTCGATCAAGATCTATTTTGGTTCTTCAGAAAGTCACCCAAAATTGTACTCCATACTTAAAGAGGTCACCTTATCTCTATTTCACCCCCCTTCCACCTCATGTAACATCAAATAACACCCCTTCCCTTTTTTTCAACCTGTGCTACGTAACTTTTTATATCAAGAGTGAATGAAATTATTTCATAAGGAATCTTGTGTGTCACTTAAAGAGTGACTCAGATTTAATAAGTCTACTTAAAATTGGAAGTTATAAGTATGTTTATCAACTATGAAAGCAGATTTTTTTTAACAGTATAATTTATTATTATTATTATTATTATTATTATTATTATTAGCACCGCATCTTACTACCCGTTCGGGTTATACGCACTTACGCTAATGTGTAATGGTAGGGTGATTGTGAGATGAAATGTGGAATCCGAACCACGGTGGAGGCCTGGCACTCCCCACATTCACAAGATGTCTTGTCAGAGGTGAAGGAAGGGTTTGGTAATCAGATAAATCTGTGCCGGGACCGAGGATTGAACCCCGGCCGCCAGCACAGAAGTCTGACACCTTACCCCTAGACCACAGTATAATTTAGGTAGGCCTATAACATATGTGTAACACCGATGTACCCCCTCCCCTCGCCCTATGTAACACGATTCATACATCAGAACTCACCCCTTTACCCCTTCCCCCTTAAGATTGTTACGTGGTTTAAGGATGAACCCTTACACTGAGTAGAAAATGTGTAAAGCTTGCCATTTTCAAATGGAATTTTATTTTATTAAAACTATCTAATAATAATTTTACTACTTAACACATGTATCCGTTAAAAAACTTACCCTAAGCAAAGCCTAAATTTTACAGTGTTAAGAGCCTTTTAAAAATAAAAACTTTCTTTGTTGCTTTTAAAGTTTTTTTACTACTTATTAGTGCTATTTTATAGGTATTTATAATTTTATCAGAGGTGATTGCTTAAGATCTCATTACTTGACGTATGAATACATAAAAATAAACAGAGTAGCGTTTCTAGCCGTCAGATAATGGCCTTTCCTATGAAAATTGGGGTGTACAAGGTTATTATCCAAATCCACCAAAAATAGGTATTAGTGGTTGACTGACGAATGTTATTTAGTTTTTAAATAAATTGTATTTTGTAAGCCAAACATAAGTGGTTACCAAACTAAGCACCCAATCTTTGAATCCAGAATGTATTATCCAGACAATATGAACTAACATAATACAAATATACGAGGCTTTTTAGGATCGAACCTGAGTCCTCCTAGCTTTGCCTTCATTAAACATCCACCGCAAGGCAGGCCGTTAAGTTTTTTTCCCAAATAGCGAGGGCTGCCCTTAGCAAACTTCGATTGCAGGGCACCCAGTTATTTTCCTCATCCCTCACCCACTCTACCCCCATAAAAAATGGAATTTTTTTTTATATTTTTTTTTGCACCACGCCTTAATACCCGTTCGGATTATACGCTTGTGTAGGCCTACTGATTACACTAATGGTTTATGAATTAAGAAGGTTTGATTTAGAGTAAGGAGTTCACCCGACCGGAATCAAACCTCGATCTCCCCGTCTTCAGCAGTCTAGTCTAACACGATAGTAGCGCGTTAGACCATTCGGTCAGTGAAGCGGGTTTCCACTTTGTTTAATAATGTTATTGCAGTTGTTGGCGGCTATATAACAATTTTCGGCCGTATAAGGTATCAGAAAATGCCTTAAAAGGTAAAAACACGTAATAATGCTAGAAGCCGCGTTGATACGGTCCAAGTATACTTGAGTCATGCCAACGGGGCTTTCTTTATACATAAAAGTTGATTTCTACCCAACCCTTGGTTCGATTTTCTTCCCCAACGAACCTGATATATATATATATATATATCATTTAGCATATGAGAAAAATTACCGGACGACTCCTGGATAGCTCAGTGGTCAGCGCGTTGGAGTAAAACCAAAGGTCCCGGGTTCGGTTCCCGTGTACATATATCATTTTTCAATTTAAATATTACAAATAGCATTTGATTATACTTTCAGCTTCGCTGTGAGTAATGGTAGCCCTATATAGAGATAATAGGCTAATAATATATTTAAAACAGACTTAGGAATAATATATTTTTTAAAACATTAGATATAATCGACAGATAATCCTCTGAGCTTGACATTATTACTTTTGATAACGCTCGACATGTCTAGGCTGAGATGTGTTTCTTCAACTTCGAAGTAGAAACGTCTTCACTGCCGGACCATAGATTAAGCCAGCTAACCAAGACACGTCCGTGAAGTTGCCCCCCTTCCCCCCTCCCTTTTAGAAATTCGAGTTTTTATGATTGCGATTGTTTGTTATTCGTTTGTTCCGTTTTAATAGGCCCACAAATGATAGGTTTACATTTGGGGGGCTAACTTCATGGTAGTTACGCATTCGGACTTACGCAAATGGGACGTGAACTTGTGACACTCTATAGTTATCAGAATGTACGGGTTTAATTATTGTTAAGGGACTTTCATTGAATAGCTATTTTTTTGTTTTCAATTTGTAAAGCGTGTGTTTGATTTAGTCGTATGCATTCATTTCAATATTTTATTTGAATTCTTAGATTTTTCTTAGACTTTTTTTTTTTCAAATTTGTAGTTATTTTTTAGAGGTTTAAGGATTTTACTTACTTTACTCTACTTTTTTGGTCACTTTTTTTGATCATCTAAGTCTGGACCCCATTTATAAACATTGTTTGATTTGAATACATAATTTTAATTGACAAGGAGTTTCCTTCTTTGTAAGTGCTAGAAATGGAATAGGTGAAATTTCCTGACAACCGCTTCTTTGTGACCAAAGCTACTACTTACTACATCATAACTGTAATAGTAGCAAACAAAAGGAAGGTGCAGGCGGTGTCAATGCTACATGAAAACCTAATTCCGAGCTCTCAGGATGAGGGGGGAGGGGGGGGGGGGAGATCCCACTCAGGTAATTGTCGGTGATTTGACAACTAACCAAGTAAACCAAGCCAATATTTTAAAGCTTAAAAATAGCGAGGTTTATAAAAATACTTTTTTTATTTTACTAAAAGTTGTGTGACATGCAAGGTTGTAGACCAGAGTCTCCCCAATTTTGGTATTTCTGACGTGACTCAAGTTGGCCCACCACATTGCTGTTTTTTTTTTTTTTGTCTAATCGTTTGTGCTCTATTTGTGCTCATATATGTGCCCAAAAATGAACATCTTTATTGCTGTATTGTGCACAGTGAGGGAATCACATACAAGATTGTCAATACTATAGACCTAGAGTCTAGACACAGAGGGTAGCACGCGCTTTCTTTACCTGAGGCCCTGTGCGACCGCACAAGTCACTCACACAAAAGGCCATTCATCATCACTAGTAACACTGGTTTATTTAGAGTTTGAAGGATATATAAGAACGAACAAACTAAAATATGATGGACAATAATCTGGAAAAAGTAGAAGAAAATGATAAAAATACAAATTCAAATTTTGTTATTTAACAGATAAGGTGGGAAAAGGGAGCTAAGCATAATGATAAATATATATTAATTTTAAAGCCATTAACAGGAAATAAACACATTTTTCTAAAACCAATTTAAAATAAAATAAAGATAAACATATTTAGGAATATTCAACAAATATAACAAACTTTAAACAAAAAATGATCAAATTTGAAATAATAAGGAAACCTTAAATTCAAATGAGCCAGAAAAATATTAAATTGTGAAGTGTGTGTGTGTGTGTGTGGGGCTCGTTACGGAGAAGGAGATGCCATAAGGATGCCAACCACACCTACTGTAATAAGTTATGTGTTGCCTACAAAACAAATGGGGCGAAATTTTTTAGAGGAACCATCCGGAACAAACGAAAGTAAAGAATTCATAAAAATTGTAATTTTTAAAAGTAAGGGGGCTACCTGAAGTTGGCCCCTCACGAGAAACCAAGCGCCACAAGTTCACGTCTCATTTGTGCAAGAAACGAGTGCGAACAAAAACAAACTTTTTGCGGAACAATCCGGAACAAACGAAGAACAAACTGTTGCAATCATAAAAACTTTAATTTTTAAGAGTAGGGGTGAAGGGGGGGGGGGGAGGGCAACTTCAAGAACGTATATTACTGATATTAATTACCACTCCCAGCACCCTTAATATCAGTGTGAGGGTGCCATTGTATAGCGAACTGTTTCCCAGTTTTTGCCGGCATGTAAGACAAAGGAAATAAGTCTAATCTGAAAACAGCCACCGGTAAGATTCGAGAGGCCTTATCGTGGAATCGCAAGTTCGCCGAAAAACAAGCGTAGAACAGAAACGTAGTCACGTGACGAGCTCTAAGCCAATCACAAGATTTCAGCCTTAATCGGCGCGAGCTGTTCCGCTAAATTTCAACTTATCTCTACTTCATCCTCTCCGCCTGAAATGTTCGGCAGAGGAGAACCAATCAAAACTCAGATCCAACTATCTCAAAAACCCAAAATTTGCAGTTTTTTGAAAGTAGAATAAATTCGCATTGTTTGATAATTCATAGTAGGGTCCACGGACCTTACACAATCATGGACACGCCTAAAGCAATGGTGCACAACCTTGGGGTTCACAACCTCATTTTGGGATCCCGAGTTATTAAAGGGTCACCGATTTTTTTTATAACATGACATAAAATAATTAAAAAAACCTTTTAATAATACCTAGCCTTTGTGATCCTATAAGTAAATGCCATGTGCAATGAAGTTACTTTGGCTATTTACATTCGACAGACTTCTAAACATTTATAGAGCACCAAAACTTCATATTAAATGTTAAATGAAAGAGGAGAAGGCCTCTCTCTCCTGTGAGGAGGAGAAAAACGTTTATTTTATTTACATGGCTGTATGTGGTTTTCTAAATAAAATAATAATTCATTGGGGTCACATTCACAAAAAGGTTGCGAACCAGTGCCCAAGAAGATCATTGCAGCCCAGCATTCACTTTGAGAACCATTACTATAGATATTATTAATTTAGATCTAAATAATTATTGCAAATATCCTGACCGAACAGTAATAAGTTATTTAGTTGTTAAAATCCCAACTATACACGGAAATATGTAGTTTTTAGACATGTCCCAAATGAAACCATCTTTAAAACCATGCTATCCATTTGAAATGAGTAAATATTAAACATAGTTTGGTTCCGACTATATTGTAACTAAACTATAATGAATAGTAATTTCAATATTCAGCTTGAGCGCTAAGTTTGGACATCAATTCATACGGATTCTTTAATGTGAGTGCTCTTCACAAGTCTTAATTCCTGCCCGATATTACCGGGTCAGGAATTGTGGCCTAACAACTATAAAGGCCCGGGCTCAAATCTATGTACAGGCAGACTTTTTTTAAAAAAAGTGCATAGTTAAAATCATCATAAAACTGATATTGCATTGGGACACAATAAGGGTTTCCTTTTGCTTCAACACATCCATCCGTTATTTTATTATTATTATTATTAATATTATTATTATTGTTTAGCGGCCCATCGACACATCTAGGTCATTAGGGCCTTGAAATATATTAAAAACATAATAAAATCCCATAGGGGAAAGAGATAAAACATTCACCATCTGAGACACTCCATAGGAGTGCTCAGATGGGCTCTTGGTATAAATTAAGTGATACACCTGCTAAAAAAAAACAAGTGTATCACTCCAATAAGAAGACAAAACAAACATATTAAAATATAACACGTTAAAAAGACAAAACATGTTAAAATGATAATACGTTAAAAAGACAAAACAACATGTTAAATTGTAATAAAACTGTTAAAAAGATCTCAATATGAGATAATATCCAAAAGAGCCACTTTATAAAAGTGACTCAAATGGCATTAAAAAGATCCGCCTGGCGTATCCATCCGTTTTTAATATTATTATTATTAGCACCGCGTCTTACTACCCATTTCGGGTTATACGCACTTACGCTAATGTGTAATGGTAGGGTGATTGTGAGATGAAATGAAGGACCTACAGTTTAACGTGGAATCCGAACCACGGCGGAGGCCTGGCATTCCCCACATTCACAAGATGTATTGTCATAGGTGAAGAAAGGGTTTGGAAATGAGATAAATCTGTGCCGGGACCAAGGATTGAACCCCGGCCGCCAGCACAGAAGTATGACACCTTACCCCTAGACCACCAGTCACCGTTTTTAATAAAACAGTAATTGAAAAGTACAGTTTAATAAATATTTCTACCTTTCCATTAGTACATGAATAACCTAATATCATTTTCACTAGCAGGTTATAGAAAAATAAGATGTGTTAAGAAGCCTTGTAGGTAACGGGGTTGTTTTAAGGTCACTAACCTGTAGTCAGGTAGTCATTGTAAACCCCAGCACTTTGAGAGTTGTCAGAATACTCAAAATAGAACATAAAAGCTTTCAAGCAAAACACTTTTACTGTTCCTTCCTTAGACCACACTGACATAGCCAGAGGGAAGTTTACTAAAGTTACAAGAGAACAAATAGCTGGGCCAGGTGACCAATAGGTGACAAGGGTGTTTTCGTGTATTATTTTTTGATTATCTGGAAGTTTCTATGTGTAATATTTTAAATAGTATTACAACCAGGGAGTGGGGCTCACTAGTCACTACTGGTTCAGTTCTCGCGCTGGTCAATCATCACACGATTTAGAATTAAGTTTTATTTAAACGTCCCGAGTTGAGGACTTGATTTCATTTATTTTCTTGCCGAATAAACAAAAATTACATACATAATGTATCTCCACGGTTAATATTTAACTAAGCTAATAATAATAATAATAATAATAATAATAATATAATAATAATAATTGATAACTCTATTGACAGCCATTCTCAAATTACAATTTACACGTGTCATATATTAATTTAATAAATAGAAGCAATTTAGTGCAATAAAATAATTTATATATACTGTTTTATTAATTTAATCAACACAACGCATCCTCTATACGATATCTACAAATTACGATTTAAAAAATCCAACCTTAACTCCACGCCGACCTCACTTCTTTGTCACTCCTAGAAGGCGGTATACAGGCCCGATGCGAAGGTGTTAGCCGCGGCTGTGACCGTTTTGGCGCGTAGCAAACCTTAAGCTCAAAAATAAGTCATGTTCTGTGTCAGGAAAAAAAAAGTTTAGGAAGCCCAAGTTCGACCACTAACATTGATTGAAGTCACCCGCTTCAGTGGCCGGATGGTCTAAAGCGCTTCTTTCGAAGTTAGACTTGACTGACAATGACGGTGAGATCGAGGTTTGAATTTCGGTCGGATGTACTGAGGTTTTTTCAAAATAGGTTTCCACTCTCCTTCCACGCAAATTTGGATACACTTTCTTTAAAATAACCTTCCTAATCCCTAAAACCATTAGCGTAGTTAGTACACAAGCAAATAATCTGAACAGGTAGTAAAACGCGGTGCTAAAATAAAAATGTTCAAATAACGCCTAACGAGCTTCCTATGAAAATCAGAGTGTAACTGCAACTTGGACTAGTTCTTTAACAGCACCGCACTGTATGGAGTGGGTCAGCAGCTCCAGTACTATCAGATCTATACACAATATTAATTGCTATAGCTCGCCGAGAATAATTACCACCAACCAATGAAGAGCTTTAGGTATACTGTATTTCCAAATTTGGTGTTTTGCTTCAAGCCTTGCACACTATACCTTCATTCAATTAAATTGATAGTTAAAAATATGATGAGTAATTGCCCGTGAACGTGTCCCTAGAGAAAATCGTATATTTTAATGTCTATCTATATTTTTTATAATAATTGTACTATCATTACTTATAAATAATAATGTTTACAATTTAGAGGATAAGTGTGTGTGTGATCGATGTGGAGAAGTTTGTATGCTCCATAGAGTGAAGAATAATAGAACCAAGTCATTAGAATGGAACCAGGGCCGTTCTTAGAGGTGTGAAAACGGTGCGGCACCGCGCCTGCTTAGGTGGAAAAAAAAGTTACGGTGAGAAATTTTTGCTTGCTCTCTCGTACATCTTTGTACATGCGATATAGCAAATATCGTCAAGAGTGTAAAAACAAATAAAAACATAATCGTGTGGTTTGCTTTATTGAAAGAGCTAAGGGAGTTTTTCACTTTTAACTCCTGTGGTTGATTAGTCTCACGATAGCTTTTGAACGCATTAACCGATTTAATTAAAACTTGGCACAGCTGTTATCTGTACTTTTATACGGATACAGTTCAGTGGGGAAGAAAATCAAAACAAGGTTTGTGAATAAATCAACCATTACAAGTAATATCAGAAGACGTGTTTTTATACGTATTATCTTTACCTTTTCGGACATTACTATACCTTATACAGCTGAAAATTTGTATAAAGGTGCAAACTACGGTAATAACATTACATAAAAGTTAAGTATTTTATGGGCGAAAGAGGTGGGGGGGGGGGGGCTTAACTATCTTTTGCCCAGCCCCCTTCTCCTCCCCACCCCCCAGCTTATAAGGGTGGCCCTGCATAGAAGAGCTAATATAATCTTGATGAAAACAAGGTCACCAACAGTTCACGCACTTCATCCAATCTGTTCGTATTTGGTGCTGTGATTTCAATATTTTTTTTGTTTTGTTTTTAGCACCACGTTTTACTACCCAATCAGGATATAAGCCTATGTACTAATTACGCTAATTGGTTAAGGATGGGGAATGTTAAATTTAGAGGAAGTGCACCTACACTTGCGTGGATAGAGAGAGAGAGAGAATCATTTAGAAATAAATCACCCTCAGTAGACCCGAATGGGATCGAACCATGATCTCCCCGTCAACGTCAGTCTAGTCTATTACTATAGTTGCACCTTAGACCATGCGACCACCAGAGCGTGTTAGTTGTGTTATTGTTTTTAGTAAATTATACATGAATGGTGTTAGGTATTACAAACTATGTGTAGAGGAATCTACAATAATAGCAGAAACAATAGTTTATAATAGAAACAATAGTGATTAATTACTTCTTTAATAATATTTGTTGTTGCACCTAATAATATTAGAAGCCAAGTGCAGCCAACAAGCGGTGGAAGATTGTTTACCTGATTTCAAACAGGCTGAATGCCACGCCGGTGACAAGAAGAATGGTTCACTCTACAAATATTTCACGAGTCACCATTAAAAAGTTTGTGTAGACACCGCTATGCTTGCGTCAGGCACACACTCGAGAACTTTAATGATGTACTTTACATACATTTTCTTAACAAAGTACATCTACACCTTGATTTTCCTACGAATGGACATTTGAAGCACTCTTTTAGAAAATACAAACCCATATTTTTTTGCTGCCAACAATGTTGATATAGTAAAAGGTTATCATGTTATTTTAGAAGGATAGATATAAAATATAAAAGTTATGGCTGCTTAATATATAGATATGTGAAAGTAGATTTAACCATTTTTCTAGCTTTCATAAGGTTCTTTCAATGAAAATTTGACTGTACTTGCAATTTTCAAAACCTTCGCTCTATCAGTACGGGGCGCGGAATTTTATAAACTCGGAGTTGTAACAACTCAGTTTTCTGTTTCGACAAATATGTAACCGTTTAAAAATACAGGAGTGTAGCAGCTCGGAATTGTCTCAACTCGGTATTTTATAAGATATTGGCTGAACATGAACAGAGGAGAGTGCAGCAACTCGTCTGAATATTGAACTAAAAGTCGGTACCCGTCTTTAACAAGCCCAAATAGGTATATATAGGGGAGAGCGGGGGAATACCGCACACTTAAGGAAAACAAGACATTGCTATGTTCTCATTTAATCTATTAAATCTAGTAATATATCATTGTAAACTTTGTTTTTTATACATCAATTCAGTGTATTACTTTTATATACTGAATCTAGCATTCTCTTACAATTAATTAAAATATGTAATTAGTCACTGTGCGGCATTGCCCACCCTGGTAGGGCAATGCCGCACAGAGAGTGGGGAAATACCGTACAATTATAGTTATTGATTTATATAAAACTATAATTTGCGATACAAACACAAAAAATACAATTTAACTTGTAGAATTAACCCTGTATTAACTTATATAAATTATGTGTATGCCTAAACGTAAAACTAAAGATATAATAATAGTAAAAAACATAGTTCATTTATACAGATATCAAAATGTGGCACTATAAATTAAATATATTTTACTTTTTGAGACAAAAGTCACAAACAAAGTTGTCTGCTCTTTCCGCTGCACTACATTCGGCATGTACCCAACCTGAACAAAGAACACATCTGAGCCACAACTCCTTGTTCCTCCCAAATTCTCCACAAAACATACAATTACAATCTGAATTGTTAAACATAGGCAAATTATTAGAGGATTCAGGTTCAATATCACCCAGTTCATCATCATCGCACAGATTTGATAAATTCTCTCCTACATCTGAGCTATCTTGGAGGAGTTTTTTTCGCACTAAGAGCAACTTTTTATTTTTATTATTAATTTCATTCTTGGAATATTCTTTGTTTTTATTCCTAAATTTCTTCTGTATTTCACATTTTCTTATGCTCTTCTTTTTCTTTGCTTCTTTCTCATTTTCTCGGATTGTTTTATTCTTACGTTTGAAATCTGCTTCTTCGAGTGTTTTTTTCAAGGGCGTTGTTGTAAAAACAACAGAGCTTTGCATTCTTGATGAACGGGGCTGTTTTGATGGTTTATAATCTAGAATGGGTGTAATATCTTTAACAGAAACTATTTTTGAAGTAGATGGTTGTTGAGTGTCTACTATTTTAGTTTTGAAACATGCACTGTTTTCTATGTTATCCTGAACATCTTCTTCGATAATAGTAACAGCTTGGGGCATTGCTGCTTCTGGTGGTGCAAAGTCTTCTTCCGTGAATTTGTTTGGGTTAAGTGGAAAGATTCCTGATGAGGAAAAATCGGATACTCCCTTTTCAATTGTTGCTATCCTTATGAAAGCCTTATTAAAAAGTGAAGCAACATCATCGGGTCGTATCTTCTCATAAAAAAAGGTCTTGAGAAATAAACCATACTCTCTGTTATAAGCAGTTTCCAGAGGACCAAAAAAGGTAAGGTCCAGAGGTTGGAGTCTATGTGATGTGTGAGGTGGAATTGTCAAGACTACGATTCCATTCTCTTGACAAAATGTGAAAGCCTGTAGTTATTTGTGAGTACCATGATTATCAATTATTATTAGAACTGGTTCGTTCTTGGTTGGTCTCACACATTTCGCGAAATGTTGGAGCCAAATAATGAACAGCTCTTCATTAATCCAGCCATTCTTAGAACAATGATAAATAGCTTCTTCTGGACCACCTTTGGCGAGTGTAGGACTCATCCTTAATCGAGGAAAAATAAACATAGGGGGTATAAAACTTCCACTTGCACTCATAGCAGCACATACGGTAATATTTTTGCCTCTCTCCCAGCTTGTTGTTGATCCTATTTGCTTTTGCCCCTCAGGTCCTAATATTTTCTGTGGGGTATGAACAGTTGAAATTCCCGTTTCGTCCATATGATAGATTCTTGAGCCAGGGAACTTGTGTTTTTCCATTACTCCTTCCAAATTTGAGAAAAACTTTTGCACAGCATCCTTATTGAAACCTAGAATTCGGCTCACGTTTGTTACCTCTGGTTTCCGAAGGCTGATTTCTTTATTTCGCCGTAGAAACCCGCTGAGCCAGTCTTTAAAAGCAGTTCTTAAGGTGGTGGTGGTCTAAATATAATATCAAGATTCCGAACTATGCTTAAATAAACACTTTAAATATTCTAAAGAAGCCACACGGAGTATAAATACATTAGTGTTCAATTTTAATTAAATTCTTTACTTTTAAATCTTATGCTTACGCGTAGGTTAAGGGAATATAAAAATAATTGTTTCTTATGTTTATATTGCCGTAAGAAACAAGAAGGGGGTAATACCGCACACTGTGCGGGAATGCCCTCTCTAAACGTGCGGGATTACCCCACAACACGTTTCACCATTTTCTACCTCTTCAACAAATATTGTGTTATTTAGAAGGAATATTTACTGGTGTAGACTTATTTTTAAAAACCAGTTCTATTTGTAGATGCTTATGAAAAAATAGTAAATATACATCCAAATGGATTTACCTTTAATGAAATACTATTGAAAATAGTAAGCAAAAGAATAAAACTATAAAAACAATGATTACACAGAAACAGAGGCCACTTGTGTTCTGAGCTTACGCTATTTAGTTCACCCTATAAGCCGTTAGAGTATGCCATGGTAGGTATTTTACCACAGTGAAAAAAGTGAGCTGTTTGAGGGTGTGCGGTATTGCCCAACTGTGCGGGATTCCCCCGCTCTCCCCTACTATTGGTGTGATTGTTTTCTTTTTACCAGCGATTAAGTGACGACTTGGGCAAGAAATGTTTTGTCTGTAATATAGTTGAGCTACCTTTAGTTTACACAAAATAGCCTCATCCAATATTTAAAGTTATTATTATTAATAAAGGTGGGAGTGAAGGGAACGCGAATTTAAAGAGAGTATTTTTTGCAGTTTTTATTTCAAAACTTTTTTTTTCACATGGTGATAACACTTGTTGAATATCTGTCAAGGTTGTCCTGGAATTTAATGACAACTTTTTCTCTTCGTTTATAAAGTTTCTCATCAAATTCAATAACTATTTTTAAATTTTAATTTATTTGAGGTATTTATCATCCATTTCTAAACCGACTTATTGATTATATCAAACTTAAACTAGAACAGACACAACACCCATAACCCCGGTCGTTAATACGTCACTGTGAAAGAAGAAACTCAATTTTACCAACTATGCATTTTTCGGGTCTGCCGGGAACTGAACTTGGGACCCTTAGTTCAGTAGACAAACACGCTACTGACTGAACTAAGGTTGTAATAATTAAAACGCTAGCCTGATAAGAAATGTCGATACGCCATCGTAAGGGTGATATTATTGCAATAATTAATGGTATTATTTTATAAATTAAAAGTTCTGGTATTCCTTTTTATAGTCTTTAATTTTAATTTTAAATGACTGAACTATTTACTTTTAGCTAGATATCATACGCATTTTATATTTTGATAAAAGCCCGACTATTGCGTTAAATGAATCTTAGCTATACGTGTTCTTGACCAGAAGGAAGGATCACCAGCAGTGAGGAGATGTGCGCATTTCAAGGGGTATATCAAGCGACATTTCCTTCTCGAAGCTTCCTAAAAGAAAAGGGGTGAGGTCATCCAGGTGCGTCTCTTTCCACGGAAAGTGCGTTGTCTTTTTAAATAGAGACGTAGAAGGATTTCACCACACCTTACAACTCGACAGATCTACACAAATAAATCTTACTTCCCGCTCGAATATTAGATATCGTAATTTTGAATATAGATTTAAATAATAAATTATTGATATGTATAATTCCATATCATTACAAGGTGTCGGACAACTGTTAATATCGTCATGTGGATAAAATTAAATATACGTTTCTACCGGAGCAATATTTGATTTATTTTGGCAAAAAAAAAAGTGTTGCTATAAAAACTGCAAAAACAATGGCTTTATCTAGCATTCCATATACTGGAAAATTTTGAAAATGTTCAAAGATGTAAGCTATGTGAAGTGTTTGTTTTTGGGGCCCCTGTTACCAAGAGACCTGACAGCAGACAAAGGTTGGATGAAAAGACCCTTCCTTAGCACATTAAATGGTGGAGGAAAGAAAAAATGGCAAGCAAACACTTTAAACAAGGCAGGTGGAGGTTATTTTATACCTGCTAGAGAAGACTAATGTCTGTTCACGGTAGGAATTGACTTCTGAAAGGCCTTTTTCCCTACCATAAATCTATTATATAGTAGGATATTGGTAGGAAAAAAGACCTTTCAGAGAGTAATTCCTACCGTGAATGGAGTATACCTGAATACTTGGAGCAAATTGTGTATTGTTATTTCAACACAGAACTCACCCGCTTCAGTGGTGGAGTGGTCAAACTCTGAGGCAAGGATCGCCAACCTTTCTGATATCGCGGGCTTTATGGTAAAAACAAATAGATGGACTGGATTAGAAAAAATACAAAAAAACAAAATTAAAGCTTAATATTTCTCAGTGTATATAGAAATAATTGGTTATTGCCTTATTGGTATATTTTATACACGCCGGGAAAATCTGGTTTCAAATACCAGCCGGTTCTATTGAGGGTGTAGAACTCGGTCGTCTTGGTGTAAAATGCTCACATCAGGACCCGATGTCCATGGGTTCAAACCCAGCCGGGGTCGACAGATCTTTCTTTAGCGATAACAATCCGTAGCACAACTTCCTTCGGAGAGGAAGTAAAGCCGTCGGTCCCATGTTGATTGTGGTGTGTAAATATATTAGCCGGCATTTGGTAGACCCTTTCGATCGCCCTTAGAAATTCTCGTGTGCTAATATAATCAATCGATTCAGAAGTGCACGTTAAGTTACCTCAAATAAATTTAAAATGAATATCAATTAAGGGTGTTTTTTTTCCTAATGGTTTTCCAGGTTACGTGTTGGAAGCGACCACAAAAACTTTCATCGTGTTCAAAGCGATAAAAGTGTTTTTAAAATTCATCCAAGCGAATGAGCTAGGTATTTGTCAAAAATAACATGTTAACGAAATAATTAAAACCATGGCTAACATAGCCTAACTAACCTAACTAATATAACCTAACCTGACCAACTTAAACCTAAGGTATTAGGCGAACCTGTAAGACCTACATGGAACTGGATAAAATAATTGATAATATATTCCGGGACTTCGAAAAGATGGACTTGAAAATATGTCTTAATGAATTAAGCTACGTGAATAAATTATTATTATTATTATTAGCACCGCGTCTTACTACCCATTCGGGTTATACGCTCTTACGCTAATGTGTAATGGTAGGGTGATTGTGAGATGAAATGAAGGACCTACAGTTTAACGTGGAATCCGAACCACGGTGGAGGCCTGGCATTCCCCACATTCACAAGAGGTCTTGTCAGAGGTGAAGGAAGGGTTTGGTAATCAGATAAATCTGTGCCGGGACCGAGGATTGAACCCCGTACCCCCAGCATAGAAGTCTGACACCTTACCCCTAGACCACCAGGTCACCGTGAATAAATTAGATTAGAATGTTTTGCTTATGCTATATGAACGTTGCCTATTGTACTTATTGTATGTGAAAATACAAATAATTATTGGCAGAGATCTGCAACTGAATTGATTAAAGCAATAGGTTTGGTGCGTAAAAGGAAAATGACTTAACATAATGTGGTCGCTTCCAATACGCATATTAAAAATCTGGTCATATACCAAACGATTTTTGCTTGGCCACTCTGAACAGGTCGCTTCCAACATGACACCGGTTTCCCACTCTCCTCCAAGGAAGATGCGGGTAGATTACCTCTTAAGGTGCGGCAGAATGGAGCGCGAGTAATTTTACAGTTTAAATAGCATTATATTTTTTTGGCCAAAATAAATCAAATATTTCTCCAGTAGCAACATAGAGCTTAGTTTTCTGCACATGCTAATATCAACAGATCTTGAATATATGTCAAGAGAGTCCTGGAATTTTGTCAAAATCTTTTCTTTTTATTTAAAAAGTTTTGAAAAAATTCCATGAGTCTTGACATATATTCAAGATCTGATGCTATTAGCATGTGCAGAAAACTAAACTATGTTGCTACTGGAGAAATATTTGATTTATTTTGGCCAAAAAAATATAATGCTATAAAAGCTGTAAATTACTCGCGCTCCATTCTGCCGCACCTTAAAATACTTCCTCTCTCATCCCTACCCTATTAGAGTAATTATCACATATGCGTATAGCCAGAACAGGTACGGCGATAAAAAAAAGTTTATTGATGTAGTTCCTTATATTTTTATTTTAACAGGATATTTATTATCTAAAGAACATGGCTGGAAATGGCACGTCCACCATCTAACGGAACCTCGGGTACAACCTACAGAGCATTGAAAACTTGTTTTATTTTTGCGCAGAAATCTACTTCGTGGACCTTGAACCTAAATCAGGTGAATTTTACGCACGAATACCGAATAAATAAAGGACGCAATTATTGTAGAATAAAACGGAGTATTCGTGCAAAGCGTTGATTCTCGTTACCACCGCGCCTTACTACACGTTAGGATTATACGCCTCTGTAATAATTACTATGTTAGGAACGAGAAAGGTTGAATTTAGAGGAATTGTAACATTTGCGTGGAATGCCAGGTCACCACCGTGGTTCGGATTCCACGTTAAACTGTAGGTCCTTCATTTCATCTCACAATCACCCTACCATTACACATTAGCGTAAGTGCGTATAACCCGAATGGGTAGTAAGACGCGGTGCTAATAATAATAATAATATTTGCGTGGAGGGAGAGTGGAAAAGCATTTAGGGAAAACACCCTTAGTACACCCCACCCGGATCTAACCTCGATCTCCCCGTTATCAACAGTATAGTCTATTGCAAGAGTGACACCTTAAAGCACGCAGCCACCAAAGCGGGTCATTCACGTGACATTAATTACGCTAAGGAAGGTTGGGCCTACATTTTATTGAGGTTCACAGCATTTGACAAGAGGAGATTAAAAACCGTGTATAGCAAAAAAAAAAAACCCTCTCAGCCAGGAACTGAACTGCAGCCTTCCAGCACCTGTAGATTTGAGAGACCTTGCGTCCAGCCCAAACTATACTGACCAGTGGCATATTAAAACTTTATTTCGGTAGTGAAGGTTTTTATACGTAATATAACAAAACTTTTATTTCTGTGATTTTAAACCAGCTGTGAATTTTATGTGGTATTATGATTCCTGTAATATTGTAATCATGCTCTTAAAATGTAGGTTTTTTCATCAGATACATTTTCAGTGTTTTATAATAATATAATCATATAATTTAAGCTTTAATTAGTATTATTTGTGATTTGGGAAGGCGGTTAGTGGGGAGATGGGGCAAGAAATGCCCTATTGTTCCTTCCAAAGTGGGCCCCTCCCGTCCACATTAATTAACTACCCTCTTCATTGGCCGGAAGGTCTAAACTCTAAGGCGTCACTCTCGTGTTTCACTGGCCTGCAGATGACGGGGAAATCGAGGTTCGATTCCCGGTCGGGTCTATTGAGGGTGTTTTCCCCTAAAAGGTTTCCAGACCAGTTTAAAAAAAAGCCCGGAATCCCCCCATTCTCCCCAAAACACTTACAGGATCTTCGAGGTCGCTTCTGCTTCTTTTTCTTGTTTTTTGTGGCGGTGACGTCACTCACCAAGGGTGGGTTACCCTCGAGCTTCATCTTGGTTACTACTCCAACACGTTCCGGGCGGATTCGACCACCGGCTCCTTTAAGGTCCGGTTTAAACCAACTCGTGGCTTCCGGCCACATTAAAACGCACGCACACAGAGTTCTGTCGCGATGATGTGTTGTCCTGATCAGCTCGGCGGGCTAAGGGACGCTTCTCAGAACTCAAAGATACCAATATGATAGCTAGGCTGTAGACATTGAGTGTCAGCGAGAAATACAATTCCCGGGCTTACAAGAGGATTCAGTTTGAGAAGGTAAATGCTGACTCAGCTCACGTTGAGACTCGCATTCTCAACAGATGAACACCGGCACGACTGTTGTTTAATGCTGACGTCCCTGCCACGATAACGGTCTCGCAGATCCCCCTCGCCGGCACGAAGCGACCAAATGTTGAACTGGTTAGTGATGGAAGTGGTGGTGGTGTCTCCTGGGAGTGCGTGTTTGTGAAACTGACACGCTCAGCTCGCAAGTTGAAATCACCGCCACAAAAGTCCTCAACCCTCCTCCCCCCCTTCCAACACCCTCCCAGTCCACCAATCACAGAGGTAGAGTATGGTTCCAGCTTCGTTCCGCCAACCCGTGGCCTACATTTTGTAGCCAACACGTGCTCGGCCCGGCTACCTGACTAACAGTACTAGCAGGGATCAGGAGGTCCCAAACTCCAAACATTTCTCTCATATATGAGGTATTTATGGCGGGGATGTAGGGAGCGCGAGAAAAGGTGTTTTTTTGCAGTTTTTACAGCAAAACAATTCTTTGACAGATATTAATCAAACATTTATTCAGTAGAAACATAAAGTTTAATTTATTGTCATGAGCATAGCAGTAGTAGATGAGTAACTTTTTAAATTAAGAGAAAAAGTTGTCATTGAATTCCAGTACACCCTTGACAAATATCACCATGTGAAGAAAATTAAGCTATATGATTTTACTGGAGAATTATTTGATTTCTTTTGACCAAAAAAGTTTTGATATAAAACCTGCAAAAAAATCTGTCTAACTCGCATTTCCTTCATTCTTACCTTAATGTGCACATTATTAAAATAATGATAACAAACACGTTTAGGTGGTTGAATGGGCCAAGGCGCCGCCCTCTCAATGGACGGGTGGCAATGACGGGTTTATTGAGGGTGGTTTTACAGTCTTAACGCTAATGCGGGTACGCTTTTTCAAAATTCAATCTTACCCATCCTTAACTCATTAACGTGATTAGTTAGTAAATAAATGTGCGTATAATTTCTGAGGGCAGTGAGACGCGGTGAAAAAAATAATCAACACACTACTTCCAGAGTAACTTAATTATAAAACTGACTGTTAAAAAAAGTTAGCATGCAATTTCAGTTACCGTGAAACACTCCTCATAAATCCTTTCCGAACAAAATTGTCAGACCACCTTTACAAAAACTTAAATAATTTTCAAAAAGTCATTAGTAAATTACCCCTGAAAACGACTACTAAAATCATATAATCTATATAATAATAAAAGGAAGTGTTTGTTTGTGTGCGATGATAGCCAAATATGCGGCACGAAGAGATCTGAACTTTTTAACATAGGTGGACGGAAGGAGGTCCGATTGCACCTCAAAGCAGGATTTTTAGATTTTTAATTATCTTTTTAATTAGGCTATTTTTAACGAGTTTTTGAAGAAAACATTGTTAGTATGATAATTAAATTCTCATGGCAAATCGGGCACCATAGGGGGGGGGGAGGTTTATAAAATTCTCATACCTGAGTGGGTCAAGGCAACGCCGCGCCGTGCGGGATTGTCACTATTAACTATGAATTAAATCCATCCGTTTCAGATGTGTCCACAGGTAAAGATAAAATTGTTAGACACACTTTTGAGAGCTCGGGGCAACGGCATAAAAAGCTAATGTTTCTAGTGGGGAATGAGGTTCCACTTGATAATCTTACTATACCTTTAGCCAATAATTTTTTTTTGTACAATATATGGACCCCCTAACACGTTCCGGGGGGGATCAATCCCCCTCCTAATCCCCATTTCTACGCCCTTAGTTCTGGGGCACAAGACACGTAACTATACCTCAATCTTCATGCCAAAAATCTTAACGAGTACAATACTTTCTCTATTTAAGAAGAAAAAACTATTCCTTATGTTTATGACAGATGGGTACCTACATGCATCCTTTAAATATATATAACTTCTGTGCTGGGGGTCCGGGGTTCAATCCCCGGTCCCGGCACAGATTTATCTGATTACCAAACCCTTCCTTCACCTCTGACAAGACATCTTGTGAATGTGGGGAATGCCAGGCCTCCACCGTGGTTCGGATTCCACGTTAAACTGTAGGTCCTTCATTTCATCTCACAATCACCCTGCCATTACACACTAGCGTAAGTGCTTATAACCTAAATGGGTAGTAAGATGCGGTGCTAATAATAATAATATTTTTTAACGCCGCGTCTTACTGCCAGTTAAGGTTATAGGCGTGTGTACTAATTACGCTTATAATTTAGGGATGAGAAATTAAATTGAGAAGAAGTGTACCAGCATCTGCGTAGAGGGAGAGTGTAGAACCACTCTGGAAAAAACAATCTCAGTAGACCTAACCGGGATTAAAACTCCGAACTTCCTTTAATAATTAGTCTAATATAACACGAGATTGACAACTTGGAGTACGCGGCTACCGAAGCAGGTATTTTATAAAAGATTTATTAATATGTGACAAATTTAACAAAATCAACCGTGTTTCTTTCCTCGTTTACTGCTTCCATTTGATCCATAAATTTCTGTTGATGTTCATTGGGGACTTCCTGAGACTGGTCTAGGTAGAGAAGATTACGATTGGGCTAGGTAGAGAAGATTACGACTGGGCTAGGTAGAAAAGATTACGACTGGGCTAAGTAGAGAAGATTACTACTGGGCTAAGTAGAGAAGATTACTACTGGGCTAGGTAAAGAAGATTACGACTGGGCTAGGTAGAGAAGATTACGACTGGGCTAGGTAGAGAAGATTACGACTGGGCTAGGTAAGAAGATTACTACTGGGCTAGGTAGAGAAGATTACGACTGGGCTAGGTAGAGAAGATTACGACTGGGCTAGGTAAAGAAGTTTACGACTGTCTAGGTAGAGAAGATACGACTGGCTAGGTAGAGAAGATTACGACTGGGCTAGGTAAAGAAGATTACGACTGGTCTAGGTAAAGAAGTTTACGACTGGTCTAGGTAGAGAAGATTACGACTGGGCTAGGTAGAGAAGATTACGACTGGTCTGGGTAGAGAAGATTACGACTGGGCTGGGTAGAGAAGATTACTACTTCTATCTACTTAAATATCTCAGGGCTGGGAAAAGACATGAATTTGGTGGGACAAACTACTTACAAGAGGGATTCATTTATAAAATAAGGACCAATATATTTAGTTTTGTTTTAATGAATAAAGAAATTAACACTTTGGAATAGTTATACATTCAGTGGGAATTTTTTCGTCACACGCAACAGTGCCAGTTATATAGCCTAAGGATATATGATTAATGTTAATTACTAGTAGATTTAAAAGAGGTTAAGAATACCCCAAGCCCTAGTGGAACCGGCTGGGATCAAACCCCGCGTCCTTAAGTCCAACACCGTTAATTATTATCCATGTCATCATTCCTGCTAGTAAATAGAGTCTGTGTTAGCCTGAAAGTTAAATTAATATTAATAACGCAGAGTAAAAACTTACAACTTTACTATTTTAATATATTATAATTCAAAGTAAGGTTACATTTTCTTTACTATTCAATTTTATTGAGTAGGAAAGGCAATTGTCAATTATTTGAGAATGTCAATGTTGTAGAAATTTCATATTTGTGCTATCTACATGGCTACGTGGAATTTGCGGCCACCAAAAATAACGTCATGGATTTTACGTCCACCACATTCAAATTTGTAAAACTAAGAACGTTTCGATATGGATTAAGGGTTGGTACGTTATTTTGAACTGGGAACTGAAAGTGGATCATCGTGGCAATGCATTAACATTCGAAATGCCTAATTTTGATTTTCCCCTAACCTAAATTAACCAACCTAGCCTCGAACCTAGAATTTGACATTATAGGAGTTTATGGCCGAGAGTACAACTATTATACTAAATTTATGTCGCCTTGTCCCTGCTGCCATCTAACCATGTTGAAGATGGGTGGCTTATCATCATGGCGACTACTCCCTCCTACGAAAAACTTACCGCTGCAGCAAATCCCACGAACGTATGTCCAACGCTACCGTTCGTTTGGGGCCGGTTTTATTTGGGACATTCTGTTTTAGTCCAGTAAAACAAGAACATATAAATGAAAAACGTAGGGGATCAATGACAATTTACATTTATGTACTGGGTAGTGCCTAGCTAGTTTTTGGGCAAACATTCGTTTAAGGGTAGTTTAATGATGACTGCTTTTTCAAAAACTTGAAATGTTTTACAAATGGCTCTAACGATTTGGATTCAAATGGGTAATGTGGGAGTTTTTGGCATGACAAATAGCCCTGTATACTTTGTTTAGGATCGAAATTCGATAAAGGGGATCGTTTGAGTGATTTTTGAAAATTTTAATTATTTTGAAAATAAGTAAATATGTTATTAAAATGTATATCTGGGGAGTGTTTGACATGAGCATGACAAATAAAATTGTATACTTGTTTTTAAGGGGGAAATTCTGTTATCGGTAGTTTATTGATAACTTTTTTAATTTGAATATTTAAAAAAATGGCTTTAGCGATTTGGCTCAAAATGGGTATCTGTTGTTCGCATTATAAATAGTTATATAGATTTGTTTAAAAAAATTCAATAATAGTTAAATAAGAACTAATGTTTTGGAAAATAGCTATAACGACATATCTTTATCTATCTAAAATAAATTAACTTAGGGGTTGGCCTACCTAGTTTACTTACAACAAATTATAGAAAATTTCAATTTATTTAAAATTTACCTTGAAGTTATAATTCAAAATGGGAATCTTGGAATAGTTTTTAATGATAAATAATACGTTTTTATTTTTACAAATAATTTTAGGGTGGTTTGAAAATAATTTATCTTTGAAAGTTGGAGTTCTATTTTTTTGAACAATTAGGATTAAAATTTACGCATAAAGAATGTTTATAGTGATTGACAAGACGGTGTGTTTGTTTTGATGAGGAAAACATACATAAAAGTAGTTCACTAAAAAAACAACTCTTGAAAATGATCTTCGAAGTTAGAATACACAATATGAGAAAGTTTGTGAGATTGTGTCGTACCATTTATTTAAACCTAATTTCATCAACTCGCTAATGAAATTTCAAATTATATTTAGGTACATAATATGGTACGTACGAGTCTGAGTTAAGGTAAGATATTATGTCACTAGTATATAAGCCTATTGGCAACAGGCGATATACACATAAATAATATGAGGCAACTTATATTTTCACTTTGTTCTTTTAATTCATGAAATACTAGAAAAAAATGTCAATAAGACAAACAAGAAGTCGAAAATCTGTATTCGTTGGTTCTATCCCGTGGTCTATAATATAATAAGAGTGAATTGTTTCACCTTTCTATGTAATCTAGGGGCTTCTGGAGGGTGTGGAAAAACACATAGATAATTATATCTAGAGATATGTTAAATATATTGATTGTTAAAGATGTTGATTCTTCAGTTTACATCGAAACCCCCTCTGCCCCCCCCCCCCTTTTTACTTTTTTTTTGCGAAAGTTAGTTAAGCTTTTATCTTTATCTTTAGCATTTCCCAGCCTCGTGCCAATTTTGTTTTGTGATTATTGCGTGAAAGAAGGGAAAAGGAGTGGGGGGGGGGGGGGGGGAATCATAGAAAGTATTGAATAATCATTAGTTAAATTGGCAAATTGTCCAATCATGCGGAAAAATTATATATTTTTTTCGGTACGTGAGTTAGCGAGACTGTGAAATTTGCAAGCAGCAGCACGGTCATTGACGCCGGGAAACGTTGGAAGCCTAGGTTTAGACAACTGTAGTAAGACCAAATTTAAAAAAAAAAATGTTATCAGTTAAGTTGCTACTTAAATATTTTTTTCTCTGAAATAAAGTTTTCGGTCGTATTTATCATATGAAACAAACAATATTAAAGAATTTTGAACAAAATTGTTAAATAAATTTTCGAAAAATTGCAAATTTTAAAAAACAAATCTTATGTAAATTACTATTAATTATAGTGCTCTAATTAAAATCACGATTTTACCTCAAGTCAAAAAGTCTAAATATCAAATTTGAACGAAACCCTTTAGACAGTTTCGGCTGTAACCTCAGGTCACAGAGAAAAAGAGAATAAATTGTAAGACACTTTTTGGTTCGGGAGACACATTTAGGGCCGTATGCAAGAACTTGACTAAGTGGATGCTTTGTTATTATTATTATTATCATCATCACCGCGTCTTACTACCCGTTCGGGTTATACGCACTTACGCTAATGTGTAATGGTATGGTGATTGTGAGATGAAATGAAGTAGCTACCGTTTAACGTGGAATCCGAACCACGGTGGAGGCCTAGCATTCCCCACATTCACAAGATGTCTTGTCAGAGGTGAAGGAAGGGTTTGGTAATCAGATAAATTTGTGCTGTGGATGCTTTGTTGACACTAGCGTGGGTTTGCTTGCGTCATCACAGGTAAAAAGGTGGAGCGATAGTATGCTCGGGACCACACTATCAGGCCACTAAGCATTCATTCACTATGTGCTCGGGACCACACTATCAGGCCACTAAGCATTCATTCACTATGTGCTCGGGACCACACTATCAGGCCACTAAGCATTCACTATGTACTCGGGACCACACTATCAGGCCACTAAGCATTCATTCACTATGTACTCGGGACCACACTATCAGGCCACTAAGCATTCACTATGTGCTCGGGACCACACTATCAGGCCACTAAGCATTCATTCACTATGTGCTCGGGACCACACTATCAGGCCACTAAGCATTCATTCACTATGTGCTCGGGACCACACTATCAGGCCACTAAGCATTCACTATGTGCTCGGGACCACACTATCAGGCCACTAAGCATTCATTCACTATGTGCTCGGGACCACACTATCAGGCCACTAAGCATTCATTCACTATGTGCTCGGGACCACACTATCAGGCCACTAAGCATTCATTCACTATGTGCTCGGGACCCCACTATCAGGCCACTAAGCATTCATTCACTATGTGCCCGGGACCACACTATCAGGCCACTAAGCATTCATTCACTATGTGCTCGGGACCCCACTATCAGGCCACTAAGCATTCACTATGTACTCGGGACCACACTATCAGGCCACTAAGCATTCACTATGTGCTCGGGACCACACTATCAGGCCACTAAGCATTCACTATGTGCTCGGGACCACACTATCAGGCCACTAAGCATTCATTCACTATGTGCCCGGGACCACACTATCAGGCCACTAAGCATTCACTATGTACTCGGGACCACACTATCAGGCCACTAAGCATTCATTCACTATGTGCTCGGGACCACACTATCAGGCCACTAAGCATTCACTATGTGCTCGGGACCACACTATCAGGCCACTAAGCATTCATTCACTATGTGCTCGGGACCACACTATCAGGCCACTAAGCATTCATTCACTATGTGCTCGGGACCACACTATCAGGCCACTAAGCATTCACTATGTACTCGGGACCACACTATCAGGCCACTAAGCATTCATTCACTATGTGCTCGGACCACACTATCAGGCCACTAAGCATTCACTATGTGCTCGGGACCACACTATCAGGCCACTAAGCATTCATTCACTATGTGCTCGGGACCACACTATCAGGCCACTAAGCATTCATTCACTATGTGCTCGGGACCCCACTATCAGGCCACTAAGCATTCATTCACTATGTGCCGGGACCACACTATCAGGCCACTAAGCATTCATTCACTATGTGCTCGGGACCCCACTATCAGGCCACTAAGCATTCACTATGTACTCGGGACCACACTATCAGGCCACTAAGCATTCACTATGTGCTCGGGACCACACTATCAGGCCACTAAGCATTCACTATGTGCTCGGGACCACACTATCAGGCCACTAAGCATTCATTCACTATGTGCCCGGGACCACACTATCAGGCCACTAAGCATTCACTATGTACTCGGACCACACTATCAGGCCACTAAGCATTCATTCACTATGTGCTCGGGACCACACTATCAGGCCACTAAGCATTCACTATGTGCCCGGGACCCCACTATCAGGCCACTAAGCATTCACTATATACTCGGGACCACACTATCAGGCCACTAAGCATTCACTATGTGCTCGGGACCACACTATCAGGCCACTAAGCATTCACTATGTGCTCGGGACCACACTATCAGGCCACTAAGCATTCACTATACGTTCTTGCATCCCGCCCTTGAACTCTAAATAGCATCATAATTTCGTAGTCAAAACTTACACGATTACAATATTTTCTTTACACAAGGAAATAAAATCTTGGGGGAGTAGCATCTTGGTCAAGTCTGTTAAGCGTAGGAATTATTTTCTGTAAGACCTTTTTCCCTGCCAGAAATCTATTATATAGTAGGACTAGCAGTTTCGCACGGCACTGCCCGTAACCCACTGTGGTATAAGATTATATAAATCCTCTTTATTCCTATCCCGTGGGGATTCCGAAAATCCGGCCTTATTCCTTGTCTAAATCATAAAGGGAACCTCTGTGCAAAATTTCAGCTTTCAAGGACCAAGGGTTTGGGCTGGGCGTTGATTAGTCAGTCAGTGAGTCGGGACTATTCTATATATATATACTAGATAGCTGTTGCCCGCGGCTTTGCTCGCGTGGAAGTTGATTATATACAAATACGAAAGTATACATATGTATTTACAGATTTATTTAAAATATTACGTTACGTTGATGACCATAACTTGACCTCAGATCAAAAATAAAGCAAGTCCGATACAAACTTTCATCCCCTTTTTCATCCTTATTAAATAAAATTTCCAAAATTCCTGAAACACTTATTTATTTGTTTTACGTCAATAACCGAAATACAAAATTTTGTTTATGTAACTTTCAAAATGACGGACTTTCATACATATTATCATACATATTATCATCCCCTATTTTGACCGCTTTGGGGTGGAATTTTCTAAAATCCTTTCTTAGTGGGTGCCTACATAACAAAATGAATATACAGTCCGAATTTCATGCTTGTAGCCTTGATAGTTTGCGCTCGGCGATGATGAATCAGTCAGTCAGTCAGTCAGTCAATCAGGACATGTTATTTTATAAGTATAGATATTGTAGGAAAAAATACCTTTCAGAGAGTAATTCTACAGTGAATGGGGTATAATTAAAACGTAATGTAACGCCGATAGTATGATCACTCCCACATGACGTACACAGCCGGGATTCAAACCAAAACTACTCTAAGGGCTCAGGACTCGTGACCAATGCAAAACATAAGTACGAGTAGTCTATTCTAAAGTTCAAATCTCTTTATTATCTTGCGTGACTGCGAGGTTTGGGGAAATTCTGACAAGTTGTTGGACATGTATTAGTTGTGCCCCTTTAATATGACCTTAAAAAAATCTATGTATTCTTTAAGAGCATTCATTTTATCTACGAATCCCGACGTATTATGATGACAAGAACTATATTTAGCCATCTACAAGTTAAAATCAATGTATTGCTTTCGTACTAAACGCCTTAAGGTGAAACTATAGGGAAAGCGAGTTAAGGACAGTATTTTTTTTTTTCCATTTGTATAGCAATATTTTTTTTTCTTTTCAAAATAAACCAAATATTTATCCAGTATAAAACGAGTTTAATTCGCTTCACATGGTGACTTCAACAGTTGTTAAGTATCTGTCAAGGGTGTCCTGGAATTTAATTACAATTTTTCCACTTCATTTAAAAAGTTTCTCATCTAATACCGCCAGGTTTATGACAAATAATAAACAATTGTTGGTATCACCATGTGAAGAAAATTAAAACTCTTTTATATTTCTACTAAAGTAAAAATAAGGGGGTGACCTGGAAGTCTAGGGTAAGGTGTCGGACCTCTGTGCTGGGGGTCCGTGGTTCAATCCTCGGTCCCAACACAGATTATTGATTGCCAAGCCCTTCCTTCACCTCCAACAAGACGTGTATTAATCACAACTTGTGAATGTGTGGAATGCCAGGCCTCCACCGTGGTTCGGATTCCACGTTAAACTGTAGGTCCCCCATTTCATCTCGCAATCACCCTACCATTACACATTAGCGTAAGAGCTTATAACCTAAACGGGTAGTAAAATGCGGTGCTAATAATAATACTACTACTACGGTAAAATTGTATTTATTTTGGCGAGACCTGTAAACTAACTGACTAAACTTATCTCTCACTACGTGCCATCCCAACTTTCTTCCCGCTTAGGCTAGTCCAAGTATATAACTAACTAATCCAAATTCATATGACCAAAGGCATAAGAAAGTGCACTTGAAGATGAAACTAAAAATCTACAAATGGAAAATAAAACTCAGTTTATTCTTCCGGATTAAAAGTATGGCTTCCTGAGTTAAGCTAGTTGGCGGTCTTTAAATCTAATAAAACTAATTATTCTGAATAACTCCTTCCACTTCAGTCAGTCTTATAACTGTAAATAAGCATTGTTTCTGGGAACTAGAATACTCGAGGGGACTGGGAGCACCTACAAAGTGGTATTGTACACGCCTTTACAAACAAATCTAGTCCTCGCTCGTTACAGAAGTAACAGAACTGCTGCTTCGTTAAATGATGGGATATTTTAGCAGTCAAATCCATAAATAGGACAGTATAAAGTTTTTCTGGATCCATAACCTCGCTTTTAGTTAGACTGGCAATATGTATACATAACCTTTCTCCTAGTTGGACCGACACTATATACACACACACCCTTTCTCCTAGTTGGCCGACACTATTATACACAACCTTTTCCTAGTTGGACCGACACTATATACACACAGCCTTTCTCCTAGTTGGACCAACCCTATATATAATATTTATATAATATATATATACACACACACCCTTTCTCCTAGTTGGACCGACATATATACACACACACCCTTTCTCCTAGTTGGACCGACCCTTATATACACACACCTTTCTCCTAGTTGGACCGACCCTATATATACACAACCTTTCTCCTAGTTGGACCGACACTATGCACACACACACCCTTTCTCCTAGTTGGACCGACATATATACACACACCTCTTTCTCCTAGTTGGACCGACCCTATATATACACACAGCCTTTCTCCTAGTTGGACCGACACTATATACACACACACACACCCTTTCTCCTAGTTGGACCGACACTATAACACACCACACCCCTTTCTCCTAGTTGGACCGACACTATATATCACACACACACCCTTTCTCCTAGTTGGACCGACAATTATACACACACCCTTTCTCCTAGTTGGACCGACCCTATATACACACAGCCTTTCTCCTAGTTGGACCGACACTATATACACACACACACAC